>OZ024915.1:56631356-56915390 GCA_964017125.1 Flabesymbios commensalis
CTACACTGTGCTCTACACCGTGTAGCAAAAAAGGACACTCTGGAAAGCGTAGAAACCTAATTAAAACCTCTAAATGCTTTAGTTGCCTATTATATCAAAGGACATACAACTAGGATATGTGAAAAGGAAAAACAGTAAAAACTTATGGCACTCTTAATTTTAACATAGGCCTACATACATCCCTAAATAAAAGTAATACTATAAACCTAGAATACAACTTCTGACGTCAGCTCATATAGCCGTCGCGCAGCCGAAATATGCTGAGTAGTACCACATATGCAATTTTAGACTGGAGGAAAAACAATCCCAAACTCAAGAAGTAAATCAGTTGATTAGAGATCTTTGAAATTCAGCATAAGGACCCACCTGGTCTGGAAACAAAGGCTACTGAAAAATCACTTAAACTTAAAAATATAACAGAAAAAAAACAAATAATAATTTTGAGGGGAAAAGCCATCCATGCCATGTGGTAATACTCTAAGTCAGATCATGACAAGCGTGATCATGTAGAGTGATGTCGGTCTGCTCCGAACAGTATCAGAGACTGTCTCCGGCCTGAATTCGAGCCAGGCAGACAACACAATGCAACATTCTCAGATTATCGTTCATAGGTCGATCACTTAAGGTGCCATTTGTGCTAAATATATAGATATATATTCAATACACGAGTATAAGTAAGGCGGGGCGGTTTGTCATCTGCCAACACATGCGTATCAACGACGGAGCCCTCCGTCCCTAGTCATGAGTGGCTGGTGACAGCTCAAATAGCCGTCTCATAGCCGAATCAAATTGCACAGGTAGTTTAAGACACAAAATGTTCCGCTATATTCGACAATTTACACAAGCACAAGCCAGGCTCCAGGTACATCGATTATTCACATCAAATAAGTTTACCATGGCGAGATATAATTCATTCAGGTTGTTCTTAAAAATCTGCAAGCTACTAGCATCTCGGATAACAAAAGGTAAAGTGTTCCATAAGCGAGCAGTGCGATAAAAATAAGTACATTGGAACTGAACAGTCTTGCACAGAGGTAATTTGAATAGAACACCCTGTTGAGCAGATCTGAGGCCATTATGCGGACAAGCTAACTCAAAATTACTAGAGTAATCACAAGATAGTTTACCGTGAAGGTAGCTGTATAAAAAACACAAGTCGATTATTTCTCGACGGAAGCACAAAGGCAAGATAGATAATGCTGTGCATCTTTCGTGATAGGGTGAAACATAGTCATTGAGAATGAATTTTGAAGCTTGACGTTGCACCCGTTCTAATTTGATTATGTCTTTAACATGATTGGGACTCCACATCGGACTACAGTACTCAAGAATACTTCTGACATGGGCCAAATATAATTGGCGCTTAACATCAATGGGGCTATTAAAGCCAACAGAACGTTTTATCATTCCTATCATAGAATGGGCTTTTGATGAAACAGTTTTCACATTCTCACACCAAGATAATTTACTAGTGATGGTTATTCCAAGATCATTAAATTCAGTTACTCTAGATAAGATATTATTATCAATGGAGTAGTCAAAATCTATTTTTACTTTACGGCATATCGACATGAATTTACATTTGGATATGTTGAAGTTCATTCTCCAAATTTTGCTCCACAGAAACAGTGCATTAAGATCATTCTGAAGGGAAAGTACATCTTGTCTTGACTTTATATTTCGATAAAGTTTGGCATCGTCAGCATATAATTTCATAAATGATGTACAAACATCGCAGATATCATTTATGTATAAAACAAATAATAGTGGTCCAATAATGGAACCTTGCGGTACACCTGATGTTACAGGTAAAGGTGATGATACCTGACCTTCTATCATAACTGACTGATACCGACCTTGCAGATAATTTTCAATCCACTGCAATAAGTTACTGCCAAAGCCAAATGTTTTAAGCTTGTGAACTATCAGGTCGTGCGGTACAGAATCAAAGGCTTTAGCAAAGTCAAGAAATATAATTTCTGTTTGACTTCCAGAGTCTAAATTTCTACTGATATCAGAATATGTATCAATTAGTTGTGTGGTAGTAGAGCGATGTTTCATAAAACCATGTTGAGCCGAATTAATTTGAGGACTGACAACCGGATAAATGTGATTGAATACAAGTCGTTCCATAACTTTACTCACACTATTGAGAAGTGATATTGGTCTGTAATTATCGACTTTGCATTTCTTGCCTTTTTTGTGAATTGGTACAACATTAGAATACTTCCACACTTCAGGTAATGTACAAGTTGACATACTGAGGGTAAACAGTGTGGTTAGAGAGGGGGCTAATTCATCGGCACACTCTCTCAACACCTTTAGGGGTATGTCATCTGGACCAGAGCCTTTGTTAACATCTAACCCTTTCAGTACATTGATCACATCAATTTCAGAAAAAACTATATTAGCAAGCATGTTGTCTGACTTAACTGAGACAGCAGGTAGAGCAATTCCTGTTTTTGGAGTGGAAAATACAGAGTGAAAGTAATCATTAAACATTTTTGCTTTATCAGCGGCGTCAGTGACATCGTTTTGGCCATCAGATACCACTGCAGGTATTTGGCAAGAATTGGTGTTCAGACGACAAAATGTCCAGAAGCGCTTAGCATTATTCTTCAGTGATAGGGCTAGATCAGACATAAAACTGTTACGTTTATCTCTGAGCATTAGTTTTAATTTGTTTCGCAAATATTTAAATTTGTTCCACATCTGTACATTGTTTGTTCGTTTGGCTGCAGCCCAAGCAGTGTGTTTACAGTTATGCATGTGTCGTACTTCACCATCCATCCATGGATGTTTATAACTATTTTTCACTGGTACCCGTGGTATACATTGATTAATATGTTCAGTGACTGTTGAGCTCCAGATGGACCAAGCTTCGTTCATATGGGTAGAATGATTTAGTGAAGTATTGAGGGACCTATTACTATTTGTAATCAGTGATCGCAGAGCACTAAAATCAGCTTGTTTAAAATTATACACTACTCTGGGTATTTTTCGTTTGTTGCAGCCTGAAAGATTGAGTTTGAACGTAAGTATTGAATGGTCTGTATCAAAGTCGATGGGACATTCGACGGGCTCGTCCACTAGATTTGGCTCAGTAGTGAACACCAAATCAAGAAGACTGCCATGCTTATTTGAAATTACGTTATTCATCTGAAAGAGGGAGTTCTCTGTTATCATATTACAAAATAAATTACCAGATTCATACTTTGACGAGTAATTAGACCAGTCAATATTTCGCATGTTAAAATCACCCAGTAAGCAAACGTTTTTAAAGTTGGATGTAGCTGCTTCTAGTAAAGGAGAAACGTTACATATAAATTGTGATACATCTCTATTAGGTGGCTTATATGCGAGAATGAACAGAATTTTACTTTGATTGTTCAGTTTAACTTCACACACAACAATCTCTTCTTGAGGTTCTATGTCATGACATCGACAGGATGATATGTTGTTATTTACACATAAGGCTACACCGCCACCAATTTTATCCCTCAAAATATCATGCCTGTCTCGTCTGTACACACTATAATTTGAGTGCATGAGCTCACTGTCATTCACCTTGCTGTCTAGCCATGTCTCTGTAATGGCAACAATGTCAAATCTACCCAAAGTGACAGCGTCTTTCAGTTGGTGAAGTTTATTTCTGTTCTTTGACACAGATTTGACGCTTCTCGCATTAAGGTATAATACAGAAGTTTGATTGTCAGTACTATTTTTACTTTTGTAGTTCCGCCTTGATGCATTTGTGCTTGTGGGAATTTTTGGCGTACCTGGAACACTGGCTAGGGATGGAGAGTTAGTGCAGTTTTTTCCGGCACACTCATCTTGGCCGGATTCCTATTTGATTCCTAATGATATTGTTATGTACTTTCAGTAGAGCCGATTCTGTGGAATGATGTTTCCTGTAGGCCGATTGCAATGGATTAGCTTGATGGTTATTTTTTATATGAGCTTGCAGCCTATTGGCTACTATATTTTCTAACATTTTGGAAATGAAACTTAAGTTGGACACAGGCCTGTAATTTTTCAGCTCGTTTTTAAGAAGAGATGTTTTTTACATGGTCTTACATGAGCTTCTTTGAAATTTTGAGGAAATGTACTAGTTCCCATTGAAATGGTAATTATGTCAGTGATGAGAGTTACTAATATGTCAAGACAATTTCTCAACACGCTTGTAGGAATGGAGTCCAGATCGATCACATGATTTTGACGATGAGCTCAAAATAAGCTTTTTAATTTCATCTTCTTATTTATTTTCTGGTTTTTTTTTGCACTTGTGGAATATTCTGTACTTTATCTGGAAATTTGGAACGGATAGTTTCAATTTTATCCACAAAATACCTAGAGAAATGATCACAAAGTGATTTTACTGATGTGAATTCTGGCAGAGCAGGAGGTGGAATTCTATGCAAAATGTTATTTATTGAATTCCATAGGCGACGGAGATAGTCCGAATTTTCTGAAAATACCATCAGCTAAATATTTCGATTTAGCTTTTGTCATCATTCTATTACACAGGTGGCATTGCTGTTTGTAACGAGAACGATCTAGATGTGTGCGAGATCTGCGCCATGTTTGTTCGAGATTGTGGCGAAGGGTTTTAGCCTTCATTATTTCCAGAGTCATCCATAGAGTTGGTGGTTTTCTGGGCAGAGTCTTTGTACTTACAGGAGCGTGTTTGTTTAAAATAGAGCTAAGAACAGAATAATACTGCTGACATAGTGCCAAAAGATCTTTCTCTGGTTTCTTTATTAGATCTGAACTGAGAATATCTGAATGAAACGATTCATAATCAATTTTGTTTACTTTACGAAACGATATTTTTTCTTTGTTCCGTTTCGTCTTACAACAGTCAATTTCTGATATGACCACAAAATGGTCCGAGATACCTGCTGTCGAAAAAATTGATTTGATAGAATTAGAAATGTGTTTGGTGATTAGCAGATCTAGCCAATGACCATGAACATTAGTTGGAAAATTAACATGCTGCTTGAAATCGGAACATGTGAGGATTTCATTGAATTTGTTGGTGTTTCAATTTGGTTTATCTAGATGTAATTTGAAATCTCCCAATATATACAAATTATCATGCAGTAAAATTATGTTCTCTAGTAGCTCTTGAAATTCATCAAACAATTGACATGTACTTTTTTGAAGCCTATTCAGGCAGACAAGGAAACGACTGAACGAATTGTTTCCATACGTGCAGAGATCGCTTAGAACGTTTTAAATGATGGCAGAGGATGAATGTCAGTTTTTAATTGGTCAGACACTAGTATGCCTACACCTCCTCCTGCCCGCTGATCTGCGTGAGGTTCGTGAAAAAACGAATAGCCAGGATGTGAGATATCGGCTATTGTTGATTTTGTTTCATCATGTTTTAACCATGTTTCTGTCACTGCCGCAATGTCCAGATTTTTAGATGTGACATATTCGGAGAAAGGGGAAGTTTTAGGTTTGATAGATAGAAAATTCATTGTCGCAATTTTGATTTTTTCATCCGAGTAGTGGTAGTGGAAGTGGAAATAATTTTTGATTGATCTTGACTATTCATCGACATCAAATTGACACCTATTAAGGTGCCGGGATATGATTTGACTGCCCAGCATGTAGACACATTTTTTTCAAATTGACCCATAGTGAGAAAATCACCCACTTAACTAGCTACCCTCTACTACACTTTACTACCCTTGAGCCAGAGGGGGTGTTGGTCGAGAGGGTTGTGTGTCAATGGTTGAGGGTTAATTGTGGGTTGAGGGGTCGTCTGGTCGTCAAGGGTGTACAGAGGGTTATGCAGATAACCATTTTCACATCTTTTTTATACTTTGGTATGCCTATGAAACGTGAAACTGAAAATAGGCTAGGTCTATATAAATGTAGGCTTATATATCCAGTAAACATGGACCTTGTGGGCCAGTACTTATATCAGATCTGCATATATTGGCAATACTTGCATACAGGTATGCCAATAACTACCAATATTGGTCCAGTCTTGGCAAACCCATAGGTGCAAATTGGTGGAGTGCCAATAATTCACATTATTGGTCCAGTCTTGGCAAAACAATTGATCGCCTCTATGGTAGCATGTATATTTGGTTATATATTGGCATGTACTGGCAATATAGGGCGCGCTGTATTCGTGTTAGCGACCAGTGTCTTCACCCGGGGGTACCATACTCTCCATTGGATCATCACCACGTTTTCGGAAAGAATTGTAAGTGTTGTTTGTTCACATCGAGTTACATCAGGTTTTGTTTATATTGGTTATTTTAAGTATATATATATTAAAGTATATAGGCCTAATAGCATAAAATATATACATAGCTTCTCCACAACACATTTCTACTGTAATTACAACTGCTGATCGACCAAACTAGACTAGTCTAATTACCATGTGCATGAATGTGTGCAGCTGATGAGCGATAATACAAGTAAGTGGTATAGGCCTACATTAGTCATGTTAGTAGGCCTTTTAACCTGTCCTACTACATAGCCTGGCCTCATGCTATATAATCAGGCCATTGCCAATGATAAATTGGTAGGCCTACTCCTTAAGTTAAAGTTCATCTTATTTCAGACACTGTCGACTTATAAACTGTGGTTGTTTTATTTTCAGATGCTGTGCTCTGGCACTTCACATGGAAAGAGTGGGCTAGATAATCTGTGATTCACAAGCAGATTATGAGGATGGTCTTGCCGAAGTCTATTAACATTAACTGGTCCGATCAACACTGCAGATCTGATTATATATATTTCACTGTGAACAGGAGGACATTTTTACATAACCAGACAAATAAATGTCATTTACTTATTTCAGTACTGGTTTAGTTTTTGACTTTTCTTGAAATTCTATTTTTAGTCCGAGATGTAAAATGGCAATTCTTTGAAAAATATATTTTCAAGTTTTCTTTGGAATTTGTGTATACCATTAGAATATTTAAAGGGACAGGCCCAGGCTAAAATCATCAAAAAATCGGTGATTTTATTTTGGGTTCTTAATATGACCATATGATGTAAACATGTACATAGACTAGAACTGCAAATTTTTATAATTTTTGTGCTGCGCACTTACCAGTTAGACTAGATATAGAGACGAAATTCCCGCATTTCTTATTTTTGACATGGTTGTCAATAATTACAAATCAGGAATTTCGTCTTTATATCTAGCCTAACTGGTGAAAACAATACTGAAATAAATAAATGACATTTATGTGTCTGATTATGTAAAAATGTCCTCCCGTTCACAGCTACATAATCAGATAATGAGACAGCAGTCTTGAACCAGTTCATCTTAATCAACTTCGGCAAGAACAGCAGCAGTAGCAGCGGCGGATTATGTTCTATTCTTTAACAATACCATGTGTTGTTTCATGCCGTCGTCATCATAGTCTGCTTGTGAATCACATATTTTCTTGCTCACTCTTCCTATGTGAAGTGACCGAGCACATCATCTGAAAACAAACCAGCCACAGTACATAAGTCAGGGTCAAAGCTTTAACTTAAGGAGTAGCTATAATTGGCCTACTGGTTTTGTACTGGTAATGGCCTGATTATATAGCACGACAGGCTATGTAGACTAGTATGACCACGTTAACATGTTAATAGGCCTATACTGATGCATGCCACTAACTTGTATTATCGCCCATTAGCGGTAGACTAGTCTAGTTTGCCCGACCAGCAGTTGTAAATACAGTAAAAACGTGTTACAGATAAGCTATGTATTTATTTAATGCTATATCACATATAGTCTGGTGCGGTATGTCAGAAATATGCCTAAAATTAAAAGTTCCTGCCAAAATTGATTTTATTGTTTTTTTGACTTCATCAGGGGTCAAATAAGCCAGAAATATTGGGGTTCAATTTTTCCCGCCCCTCAACCTTGTTTTATGACACATTCAAAATGGCCGCCATCGAAATCACATATTTGGCTATAACTTGGGCCCTAGCATAGCTAGAGTCACGATTTTGATGTCTATACCCATGTTTTTGGGTACGAGGAATCCAATAGTGCCCATAAAAAATGTGGATGTCTCATAGATATTTTGAAATTAACGATACAACACATTTTTGATACGTTTTCGGTCATTTTTTTTCGCGAATTCAAAAAAAACTAAAATTCAAACAATGAGCGTTGTTTAGTGCGTATTATGATAAACAGTACATTGTTGATGGTTTCTGAATGATGGGTGTTCCGTTAATGGACCCCAAATAGTTGACCAAAGTGACGTAAAGCGATTGTAAAAACTGAACAATTTCAATTACGATGTTTGATGCATTTATTTCATTTAAACATTTTACAACAGTCACAGAGGATAATTGATATTGATGGTGCAAATTGTGCGTATCAGCAATGTTTCATATTTGCTAAACAAATGACCAGAATTAATCTTGGTGGGTAATTATGGAGCATCCCATCCATCAAATTATTGGATTTTTAGATCTTGTTTTTCTTAAATCTATAAATGATGCACAATAACAAATAAAAGGGGAACTTTTAATTCATCACAGCCTATGAGAGGTATCAGCGTATAGATCCCAGCCATAATTGGACGGACAGGGCCATTACCATAGAGGATCACAACAAGCGGCTTGGTTCATTTTCTTATGCGAAAGAAACAAGCAACTCACAACCACAAAGATGTTTCGCTAGGTATAAGTAAATAAGTTCCAATCTAAATACAGGAAAAGGGTAACGTGATATTTTTTCAACTGGACAACATAATCACAGATTGTCTGTTTACATGTGACGCCTTGTAGCCTACCACAGATCATTAAATTAAGAAATATTACAACTGATGTTACATAATAATTGAACAGAAAACATAATATATTTTGAACCTACCCAGGCATGTTAACAGATACACTTGAATGTGTTTGCATATTGTATGCTCAGTAGTAGATAAATATGTTATCTGGTAAAAAAGTGATAATGCCCGCGAGACACAACATCAAGTGGTTGAAAATTTAGATAACCTGCGAGAAGTCATTCTAGAAAGGCAGAAATCAAGATTGCTGAATAAACTGATGAACACTTTTACTAGCTACTATGTATGTACATTGTCATCCAAACCAAGTTATTTGGAACTGGTTTCCGTTGAGTTGAGTTTTCTGCAGATTGATGCAAGTGACACAATTATCAAACCATGAGAGTAGCTCATGAAGTCAGAAGTTTGTAAGATGTCCCAATAATAGGCCTAGATTTAGGACCGCTTTATTGGCAGTCCACGGATCACGTGTGAGTGATTACACAAGGGATGCTTCATGACAAAAGAGTAATACAAAAACCAGCTCGGGCCTATCATTTGGTGGAGTCGGCACTGGGTACTATGGTTAATGATGTCTCTCTCTGGGTTACTTCTACTCTTAGGAGCATACTCTAGAACGCCTTATCCTGACCAGAGGTCGTGTGTCTAAAACTCTAATAAGTTGAGCTTGTACTAATTTCTCCAGGACAGGTGAATTCACTTTCTTTCTGCCCAGGATACACTAACAGGAGCGTCATTCCTCAACAGGTGTGATTTGAACCAAATAATATATTCTGGTCAAATACTGACAAATTCTGAATCTAATACTGATGCATTAACTGAGTAGTTGGTGATTTAAGGCATAATTAAATCAAATATGTACTGCAACAGATTAGTCCAAAAGTAATATTTTTGTAATGCCACAATGCTATACACAACAGAATATGCTCGGGTATTTCCATTCACCGTCGGTGGAAGCTTTTACTTTGTTGCAAATTAGTTTTATTATTGTTCAGTAACTTTGTCGAAAATTGTGGCATATTTCTTCTTGAAATAGGTTTTTTGAAAGCTTTGTACATGGGCTTATCGCAGATGATCAAATATCTTTACCACTTTTTGCTAGATAACATATCTATCTATTGAGCACACATATGAAACGGCATTCAAGTGTACCTCTTGAAAGTTGATTGGTTTCTGTGATGATGAAGCATCTTGTGTAATATATCTTAACTGGTCTGTAAAAGCACGGTTCAAACCCGGGATGCGTGCATGAATGACGTGGCAGTCCGATATTCTATCGATGCGCTGCCTCTCCCTTTCTAAATTTGTACATCGAAAGCCTTGGAAACATGAACGAATTTTGTATGCCAAGTGTACTAATCCTCTGGCCTAATCAGCTAATGATAATTCCAGCTTTACGGTGGCAACTATTCTTGTCTAAAAATCTAGAATGGGAAATGTTCACCTAGATGAGCTACACCTTATGAGAGCCAACCACACGTCAATGGGAGACAAGACCTGCTTTATCAGATGGCCAAACCTCCCACCATTAGAGCAAAATGTGTGGGAAGTGAAATATAGCATGTTCATTCCTGTCGGATATCTTAGTTCACCTGCACCAAGGGTTGTTATTGAGCTGAACAAATATTGATGCAAATAAGACCAGATATAGTTAAAATGCTCAGCGTTGTAGACGACTCCTGTACAAATGCAACAGTGGGTTATATAACAATCAAACCAGGTAGTGTGGCTTGTGTCATTGTGAACGACAGTCGGCCATTTTGAAATTTAAAAATTTTCAATATGTTAATATATAAATTAAAATTACTAAATTTGAACCTAAACCTCATTGTCTTTTCAATGAACCAAGCCATTTAATGCTTGTTGTAATCTGCTCAAATGTCAGCTTTGGTATTGACCCCGTCCTCCTCCAATCTATTCCGAAATAACAGAGTTTGTAGGTATATTGCGCGTCCGGACATCCTTGTTAGGTTACAGATTTATATATTAATTGGTAATACTCGCTTTGCATCTCATTAGAATATTGCCTTGACGCGGAGATTTAACTGTCAGTATTAAAATTAATTGTTGATCTCAGAGTATCCCCTGCATCTGGGAGAATATGTCAAATTATGACTGAAATTTAAACGGGGATAACTCTCATCTAAAATTGTGATGAATTAAAATCCACTATTTTATTTTTTCTGGTGCATCGTTTAATAATTTTAAAGAAGCAAATCTGAAAATCCAATAATTTTGCTGATGGGATGGATCACAATCGCAATGATCATGATGATTGATTCTGATCATTTGTTTGACAGCACATGAAACATCGCTGAAACGCACAATTTGTTCACAATTTTGTATTCATTTTGTATTATTTTTTAAATTTCGATCGGACCTTCATCCCTCCTATCTACTTCTCAAAAAAGTGTGCACTTTTTTGCAAAAGACACACCAGTTTTATCAATTTTCCTCTGTGACTGTTGCAAAATGTTCATTTGCAAATTAAGGAAATGTACTAAACATCGTTATTGAATTGCTCGGTTTCTTACAGTACGCCTTCTTGGTGGAATATTTAGGGTCCATCAACGAAACATCTACTATTCAGAAACCATCAGCAATGTGCTGTTTATATTATAATACATACTAAATAACGCTTCCAAAATAATTATTTGAAAATTTGAGTCAAAATATCTACAAGACATACACATTTTGTATGGGCACTATTGGATTCCTCATACCCAAAAACATGGGTGAAGACATCAAAATCGTGACTCTCGCTTTGCTAGAGGCCAAGTTATGGCTAAATATGTGATTTCGATGGCGGCCATTTTGAATGTGCCATAAAACGAGGTTGAGGGGCGGGAAAAATTGAACCCCAATATTTTTGGCTTATTTGACCCCTAATGAAGCCATAAAAACAATAAAATCAATTTTGGCAACAGAAATGGCCAAAAAGACATACCGCACCAGACTATATACTTAAATAACTAATATGAACAAAAACTGATGTAACTCGATGTAAAAACAACACTTACAATTTTATCCAAAAACGTGGTGACAATGCAATGGAGAGTTTATTGCCCCCTGGTGAAGACACTGGTCATTACCACAGCTACAGCGCCCCCTATTGTATACAAAGATGTACTGTTTTGCCAATAGGTGCCAATATATTACCAGACATACAGGTTACCATAGTGGCGACCAATTGTTTTGCCAAGACTGGACTAAAATTGTAAATTATTGGCACTCCACCATTTCGCACATATGGCTTTGCCAAGACTGGACCAATGTCGGTAGTTATTGGCATACCTGTATGCCAGTATTGCCAGTATATGCCAAACTGCTGCCAGTACTGACCCACAAGGTCCATGTTCACTGGGATCATATGTATCAGAATTATTGTTAATCAGCTCTCGTATCCAAAGGCCTAAATCACCTTCATCACGATAATACCACCCCACCATAATGTGGCGTTAGTTTGGCGTTAAATCGAGGTAGTACTGTATTTAGATTTAGCTGCATTTAGGGATAGTTGATTTGCAGCAAGCCATAACCCTATCTTATCTATTTTAGAGTTTAACTCAATATTGTCGAAGTCAGTGGACCAAGAATAGATCCTTGTGGAACTTGAGATTAACTATGCTAGAATTATGCTCCTGCATGTAAACAAATTGTTTTCTGTATGTTAGATAACGTTTTAGTAATATGAGGGCCAGAGGGTTAACAGCATAATATGATAATTTATTTAGACGAATTTTATGATTTATGTAGAAGAATTTTATGATTTAGGCTGTCTAATGCTTTGGAAAAATCAAGAAAAATTGCAATAGGAAGTTTGCCTTTATTCATTTTTCATTTCACTCTATATATCAATCAATTCAAGAGAGATCAGTTCAGTCGAATGCTCATGTCGAAATCCGTATCGACTAGGGTGGAAAAGATTGTTGGTAATGAAATATTTATATAATATTATTGTTCGCACAAAGCACTTTCAAAATTTTTGGATATACTTGGTAGGTGCGAAATGGGTCTATAATTACAGGCTATACATGGATCACCCTTTTTATATAGTGGGATCACCTTTGCTATTTTTAGGTTATCTGGGAATATTCCAGTACTTCCAGTTTGGTTTATTAAAAGGGGGATAGGTATTATTAGTTCGTTTTTCATATGTTTCAGCATTATGGTATTAAATTTTTTGGGTGTTAAATGTTTGACTATCCTGGCAGCATCTATGTTGGTAATTACTTCAAATTTAAAACGGCTGTGAATTAATTTTGAGAGATAGTCTTTATAAGTTACAGTGTCAGGAATCGGTGTCTTGCTTGCTGTCTCTTCGTCAACATTTGCAAAGTATTGATTTAAATTATTTACAATAGCATTTTTATATTCAGTTATCACCCCATCAATTTCTAGTTTTTCATGTACATTTACTTGGCTTGGGGTTTTTCTTATTATTACCGAAATGGTTGCCCATGTTTCTTTAATGTTATTTTTGTAATTTTGAAATGATTTGAAAAATAATTTTTTCTGAGCCAAATAAATATTATGTCTTATTATATTATGATATGTGCGATTTTTTTTTTAAGTTATGTTCTTGAGAGTGTGGTAATGTTTTTTTTAGCTCTCTATATAATTTGTCACGCGTTTTTATCGATTTTATACTGCCTTTAGTAATTCATGGTGATTTTTTTACAATTTTATTTGTTTGACCGCTTTGGGTTTTTTTCGGAGAATTTGTGCCCTTCGCGTTTGTCAGTACATTTTGGATAATATTCAAGTTTGTATTAGGATCTGCGTTGGGATTTTTATCTAATAAAGCCGGTAGGTCAAAGTTATGGACATCAATTTTAAAATTATTCAAATCTGTTTGCGACATACATGTTTTTACAGTATCAGGACGTTTATTAGTATATAACTTACTCATTTTAAAAGATATAAAATATGTGAAATGATCTGAAACTGCGCTTTTAAGTACACATGACACGCTCTCGTGGTGTAGTGAGAAAGTTTACAAAATATGTTATCAATTAATGTCGCGCTAAATTATTCAGATATTCGTGTCGGAAGGGTAATCTTAGGGAACAAACTATGTATGTAAGCAAATAAAATATTTCATTAAAAATAGATAATCGTTTATTTTTACTAAATCTATGTTCAGATCACCAGCTAAAATTAGTTCTACTATCTTTAAATGTTTCAAGAAGCGAAGTGATTTCTCTCATAAATGATTTGTAATTTTCATTTAGATTCCTTGGGGGTCAATATAAATTTCCCAATATAATATTTGTATTCATGTTATCACAATTCACAACATTTCGATTCTATTTCTATAGGTAAAATTTTATACGACAATAGTTTATTTATTTTTGCATATACAACCCTGAGAAATGAGATTAAAACCTTCAATTTGATATAAACTGAGATCTGAAGTTTCATTCAATAATGATTCTTGAATGAGAATTGCGCTGAATTCATATCCATTTTCCATTAGATTATACAAAAAACAATAAATTGATCAACTTTTGCATTTAGAGACTGTATATTAATACTCAGCAAATTGAAATTATTTTGAATTTGTTTACTATGTGTAATAAATTGATCGCAATCAAAATATGAAGAATGCTTTACTATCAAAATAAAAAATTGCTCATCGTCGTTATCAATATCTGCGTTTAGAACATGGTACAGTGAATTAGTCTGCAAGCCACCATAAACAGTAACTCAGTAATAGATCTGCAGTCGACATCAAGACAGAAGAAACATGTATAAATGGTCAATGTTCTCAAACGAAAATGCATTTGAATAAATAAAGAGTTATAGTAACTTTCTTGAGGAGAGTAAAAAGCATACATAAAAAAACTTATAACAGTCGATGTTGTGTGACAATATTCGATCATCTGTGGATCGATAGCAACAATAACAAAACATGTTTACAAAGATAAAAAAATGCATATTTACATTGACAAAGCAAAATGATGATGAAGTCCTGACCAGACCCTGTCGTGAACGTCATAATGGATCATGGGCAGAGAGGAGTGAATGTTAAAATAAAATGTTACCGGGGCAAATACTTTCGAAAATATAAATGGTATTGCTCAACCTGGAAAACTCGAAAAGGCATAATGGAGCCATTGTTGGATTAACATCACAGAAAGTGTCACAGCGCCGGTGCTGTGCCTCGTATATTCTGGGTTCTCGTGTAAAAAAAAGCCGAGGTAAGATTATTTGAAATATACATAATTAAATGTGGACAGTAATTATCCGGGTCATCAAAGTCAGCCATTACAATTGAGCCTGTGTAGTTGTATGAACAGTACACAATATATTTATAATTTACATTTATAATTTACATAATTTATATAAGAAAATATACCCCACAAAAGGGAGGTGGCGATTTTCTTTTTGGACTGAGCAGTGCAAAAATGGTTTGGTGAAAGAATTGCAAAAAAAAAATTATATTTGAAATATGATAGACACAATAGAAAATATGAAAAAGTAGAAATGAAAATAATTTTTTTTAATGCTGTGAGAGCCTGAACCAGCCTGAATGTATATTTATAGAGTAATACATGTTAGTTTACAGAGTAAACGGGATAGAAATATACAGAGTAGTGTTGGAGTTGACAAGGTCGCTCCTGATTTACCAGATTCTAATTTGCACAGTACAGGAATAATTAAAGGCCCGTGCCCAGGCAAATGGCATGTCTTTGTTTTAGCTCTGTTATATGTTTCTGCGTGTTTGAATGAGTGAAGGCAACGTTCAGATAGATTACAACTTTTAAAAACATCCATTGGTAACGTAGTTAGGTTTCGAAAAAAACAAATTATGACAAAATGTCGGTCATTACATTTTTGTCTTTTAGATCCACCCGTTTTTAAATGCCATGTTTTCCGTTTGCCAAGTTTGACATGAAAGTTGTATCGAATCAATGATTTGATTATTTCCTTCTAAAGATAATTTTTTTGATAATTTACTAGCCGTAGGCTACTCTATGGCAAAAAATTCTTAACTCGTATTTGCATAAGTATGTATAGGTCTCAGATCGTCAAATACGTTGCTAGTTTAATTTCAATGTCATCAGGAAATCACTGTTTAACAGCGCTTTGGGGTACTGGGATGATTGCTAGTAGTAGTGGTTTTTGCCCTCATCTGGGGAGGATCATTAGGGATCTGTCCTGCAATAAATTGTACAGAGAAACCCAAGTCCCCGGCCGTCTGGGCATGTCTGGGGGTAGATCCCCTAAACATGCCCAGAATACCTTATCGGGCGAATGAAGGAAAGTGCTCTTAATAACCCATCATGCCCTATCACCCCCACCCTCACACCATTATCTGTACATCATTTCATCTCATAAATTGACTACAATGTTTCTATTGTATTACAATGGCATTTAAAAGACCTTTTGTGCCGAAAAGTGACGTAAAGCAATAATTTACTATTACTACTAACGGCGCTTTCCCAATGTGTCTCACTTTTCAGAACACGAAGGTTTGAAAAACCTAAATTCAGTCAACTGACATATATTTTACATCTTTGCAGGACATCGTGAACATCGCCAAAATACAGATTTTATATTCATGGGATGTTGGTGGCTGGTGTAATGACAAAAAGGAAGAGATTTTCCTCAGTGTTGATGACTTCAAAAAAAAAATCAACATCGGAACCCCATGCAGACCCCCAGCGGCTTGGTCTAAGCCATTATAAAAAAGAGATGGTTGGTAAATTATTATCGTATGAACATTCCGAAATACACACTTATCGGGTGCATATCTCTTTCAAATGGAGGGTGGAGAAAGATAATATAGATTTACGATGACATAAGCCTAAATAACACAAATTCAAACTTGTCAACTTTTAAAATTTGGGGGCAGTTGAGCCTGTCACTTTAAATACAAATCTGCTAAATATTGTTGGTAGGCCTACCTGGTATACCTGTATATATTGTTATTATTTTGTATTTATTTAATTAAACTATAAAAACAATTATTACGGTAATATTTATTGTGAAGGTACAAAATTATTAATAAGGTTATTTGAAAATAAACTGTTATCTAACTTGTTTTGAATATACACTATGAGCGAAGATATTATCTGCATTTCATTAGTAAAAGAAAAAACTTATGTCTGGAGAGCAAACGGTACGTAATCAATGGTTTTTGATTTTTGCTTATATTATCGCTCTTAGACCTTGCTGACAAGTTTGTTTGTTTGCTATTTGTTTGCTAGCCGGCAAGTACGCTGCACGGGCCTTCCGACAATAGTATTATAGATCTATCGCTCCTTCCCCGCTTTTGGTCCAGCTGGTTTTTGCTCAGAGCTGTGTATCACCGAGCCGATGGGCCAGCTTTGTACATCTGCGGTAGCTAAAACCTAAGGCCATCCTAGAACCTAGCCCCAGCAGAAAGGTCCTGGGGCTCATCCCACAAATAATCTCAAAATTACGATTATCTTAACTTTCTCTTATTTGCCTTATTCTAGCTTTTTCAATGCAAATAAAAGAAAGTTAGGATGATCTTAATTTTAAGATGTTTAGTGGGATGGGCCCCTAGCCCCAGGTTTGCCCCCCGATTGTGCCTCCAGGCTCCATAATTAGCCAAGTGGCAAGTAAACACATGAAACAACGGCTCTGGGAGAGCGTATGCCGGTCAGCGCTGGGCTTCCATAGCATGTGAGACATTAGCCGTGTAGTCCTCTTAGCCACTGTGACTAGGGCTTGTGAGACATTAACTCATAGAAACAACACTATGGCAAAGTGTTGTTTCTAGGAGTTGTGTCTCGCATAGTCCAGACCTGAAGCCATGTTCGAACTTTGCGAGAGTTTTGTGCAGATCGAAATGGTTCAAAATGTGTTTCACAATGATGATGATATGCTCTAAAATTTTGCATGGGATAGTTGTCGATGAAACAGGTCTGTAGGCTATAGTTTTGGCTTTTGATGTCAGTCGTCTTTTTTGAATATTGGTGATATATTTGCATCCCTCCAGTCTTTGGGTAAACAGACTGTTCCAGTTGTCTGGGCTTAATGTATTTTAGTGTCGATTTACTCCACGACAATGACGTTAAATTCGTTGAGCTGAGAACATATCTAACGTCATGTGTCTGTTAAAAAGAACTTTCTTCATTGCAACACGAGCTCCAATTTTGATATTTCTATTTAGATGCTCAGATAAACACAGTTAAATATCTGTCTTTCTGTGATATCATGTCAGCCTTTAGAGATTACGCGTGGCCCAGTGAACAGCGAGCATACAGGTCAACCAAGTGAACTACATGTATATACAGTTCACTGGGTCAACAAGTCCTCCTCTGTCCCCTGCCTCTGTCCAGTTGATTAATTAGGTCAGTTCGGTGACGTCACGCATGACCCCGCTGCGCACATTAGCTGTAGACCAACAAGCAGAGTGCTTGTGTGCACGTGCATTAGGCCTCTACACAGTGACACCCCCGGCAAACACAAGGCTACACAACCAATGCTGTCAACCAAGGCATTCAACCAATGCTGTTCAATGTTGGCCAGCGTCGCTGTAGTTTGCGCAACATTGAAACAGTATTGCGTGAATGTCTCGTGTTTGCTGGTAGGACTGCATCATATTTCTACAGATCTGTAGAAATACGATGCAGTCTTCCTACCTGCCCAGAAAACACAAGGTAGTACACCATCATGTATTTGTATCTATGCAGATACAGTCATGTTATAATTATATCTTTATAATATTTTGCCTCCATTCTCTGTCTACGTGAAAAGCGCGACAAGCAGTTCATGGGGGATATTTTTTTGCTAGGGCCAAGCAAACACTTACACAAGACATTCAACCAATGCTGTTTCAATGTTAGGCCAGCTTCGCCGTCGTTGGTCCATCATTGAGAAACTAACAGCTCCAACAATTTTCATCGTGTTTGTTGGGTACATAGCCAGCGGCTCCGGTTATCCTGGAGGTGTCGGTGACGAAATTTTGCTACACTAGGGGAGGGGCTGTCCAATTAAATTCTGATCAATATAATTATAAATAGTATTCATTGTATTAGAGGTAGGCCTAATCGTTTGTATATTAAATACATGTAGGCCTACACGTGTTTTTGCATTTTATATTGTTTGTTAATTGAATGTTAGTCTATATAATCTCATTCTGAAATATTATTTCACCTATTTATATATTTTGATAATATAATCTTCGGATAAGATTGTAATATAGTAGACCTCGATTAAAAAACGGAGAAATGAAAATTTGACTAGGCCTAAAATATTTATAGGAATATGCGGGCTTATCGGTACAATTGGCCTGTTATTGTTATAATTAATCCACAAACACACAATATATAATACTAGTATTGTATTACAAAATTATAATAATTGCAAAAAACTTTTCAGCTATACTTTTGACTTCGGACTTTCAAATTTTGGGCGTTAGATTCTGGACTTCAGTTTCAGACTTAGACAACATACAACTGACAGACTTCAGACTGGTTTCAGACTCGGATTTTGGACATAGTTTGGACTTCAGACTTTGGACATAATTCAGACAGTTTTCAGATATCAAACGTCAGATTTCGTCAGACTTCGTACATCGGACTACCGATTGTGGACTTTAAACATCAGTTTTCAGACATCGTATTGTGGACTTTGGACATACTTCAGACGTCGGATTATAGCCTTCATTGTCAGACATTGTACAGACGTCAAACTTCGGACTCAAAGACTCGGTCAATTTATTTGTCACACAACAAAAACAAACATACATATGTAACCAAATATGCTCAAATAATACATTATAATATATGTTATGAGGATCAGGAGCACTGCTGATCAATGGTGATCGCAATCATGCAGACCACTTCAGATAGACTTCGGACAGTTTTCAGACTTTTGACTGATTTCAGACAAACTTCGGACAGACTCCAGACGTCAGACTCCTACTTTAGACTTTGGACCTCGGCCAGACTTCGAACATCCGGATTTGGATTTTGGACTTTAGACTTTGAATTTATCACTTCAGATTTAAGACTTCGGAAGGACTTCGAACTTCTGACATTAGAATTCGAACTTCAAACTTTGAACTTTAGACTTAGAGTTCAGATTTTAGACTTTGGATATACTTCGGACAGACCTCATCCTTCGGATTTTGAACTCCGGTCTTTGGACAATTTCAGACTTTGGACAATATAGGCTACTTCAGATTTCTTCGGACTTAAACGAGTTCAGACTTTAGACTTCAGACTTTAACGTTCAGAGTTCAGAAACCCTCACTGGGTTTTAATACTTTAAACAGTTAAATAATAAATTAAACACCATTTTGTATGACTTTGATCTTTTGATTAAAATAAGCAGAACAGTTAAGCAGCTTTAATAATTATTGTGAGGCAGCTCCATTTTAGCTGTCCGTAGAACAATAACCCTGAAGGTCGACGCAAGCTCTACTTCAGTGCCGTCAGGCTCTAGTTATCTTTCAGACTGTCAGTTAACGATGACCAACAGGCTTTTTTTAGCATTGATAAGTTTTTCCGTTCTTTGTAGGCCTATGCCTGCCAGTCCGAATCAAAGCCTGATTATTTGCTTTGTTGTATAATCGGTGTTTTTTTCTGACCTATCGTTTAATTTGCGGTGTGAAAGGACACCACGCAGGTTATATCCAGCTGTTTTGTTTTTCGAGGGTACCAGGTCTCCAATGGTACTTTGGAAAACTCTCTAAACACACCAGTTGGTTTCTACTGTATTTTGAGAAAACAGTTTTTTCGAAAGCGGATCTGTTTTTTTAGTTTGACACAAAATTTTGTCCCAGTTAGCTTACGAGAATTAAAAGATTTTTCGTGGTTTTGGTCGGTTATAAATTGGTCTAAGGTCACAATCAGTGACCACCATATCATACCTGGGACAACTGTGAGCACTGTTCTTCACTAGTGATGGATTAGAGATGAAGAACCGGTCTAGGTTGTTTTCGCCTCTGGTTGGTTGTTCCATCTGGAAATATGAAATGTATTGTGAATAGCGTATTTTAGGCTGCTGGTGCAGCTCTCCCAGGGCTAATTACTAATAGGTTTTGCCAGTCTATGGAAGGACAGTTAAAATCCCCACCCTTAATGAGATGTTTATAGTCTGGCTTGTCAATAACGCTTTCTAAGCCACCCTCCAGTTTTCCAAGGGGTTTGCTTCCTGACTTGGCTTCCTGACTTTCTATAAAACGTGGGTAGTCAGTAGGTAGGCTAGTCACCCGGGTGTGTGGTTGATGGTACATGTACTTCATCTGGTTACCTCGGGTCAGTTGGTGCTGTAAGAGTGTGAGGTAGATTACAGGTATGTCAATGAGATTGCTAATATAAATGCAGTACATCATCAGGACACAGACTGAGGCCAGTCGGTGAGCTAGGGTGAGCCATCCAATTAAGCTCAGCAGCCATGGCTGTTGGGCTGTCGTCCCTGGTGTAGGCCTACCTGCTGGTGACAAAACGAGCAGCTCGTCTCTGCACCTGATCTACAATTTAGATGTTAAGGGAAGAAGCAGTATCCCACACTGTAGCAGCATATTCCACAGTTGGTCAGACAAATGTCTTGTAACAGACCTCCTTGATGTTGATGTTTCGTTGGAGGAATGCTCTGGTGGAGTTAGCTTTTTTCACCACGGTGTCGACGTGCTCGTTCCATGTCAGACGATCGTCGATGGTGACTCCCAGGTACTTTGCAACTTTAACCTTGCAGAGCACAGAGTTGTAGATGGAATAGGACACTTTTAGCTTCTTGCATTCCCTGTTGGTTATTCGGATAACCTAACATTTATCGGGGTTAAATTGCATCAGCCATTCATCCTCCCATTTCTGGAGTCGATCCAGATCACACTGCATAATATCAATATCACTGTGACTGTTGATGAGTGACTCTGTTCAACAAACAATCATCTGCGAACAGGCGTGCTGTTGACGGTACACATTCAGGAAGAATTATTGTAGCAGAGGAACAGTAGAGGGTCCAACACTGTGCCCTGGGGGACACCCGATGTCACTAGTGCTGTGGAAGATTACTTGCCCTCTAATACAACTTGTTGGTTGCGGTTGGCAAGGAGGCTGTTGATCCAGGTGAGAGTTTTACCTCATACACCGTAGTGGTTCAGTCTACATGGTCTAGCATGGGGAACTTTGTCAATAGCCTTCGAGAAATCGAGCAAAATGACATAAATTTGGCCGTACTCATTAAGACATCTGCCAAGATTGTCAATAGTGACAATTAGCTGTGACTCACAGAAACGACACAGAAACGAAAACCGTGCTATTTGTCAGACAATATGTTGTGGTAGTCTTGGTACAACATGATCCTGCTATGAATGACATGTTCACAATTCTAAAACATTGCATGCTTTTTAAGTGGCCACGCAGGGATTTTGTCAGGGCCTGCGGCAGAGTGAGGTTTAAAAGTTAAAAGGCACATTCCCATGTGCCCTCAACTTAAAAAGTTTCAAAGTTCAAAATTGTTTTATTTTGGCTTATAGCATCGTAAATCTATATTATCTTTCTCCACCCTCCATTTGAAAGAGATATGTAGAAGTAGGTGTATATTTCGGAATATTCATACAATTTCGGACAACCATGACATCAATTATATTGGGTTTGTCCATAAAACCTGCCCGCTGAGAGTCTAGATGAAGGGTCCGATGTTGATTTGTGATTTTCCGATGACGTTGTAATCAAACTCACAACGTCTTTGACGATGTGATACATCTGAGACCTTACATACTTGTCCTAATACGAGTTAAGAATTTTTTGTCATAGATTATGGTCAGTGATTTATAATAAAACAAACATCTTTAGAAGGAAATAATCAAATTGGTGACTCGGTGTCAATTTCCCGTCAAATGTGAAGTGCATGATAAAACGGGTGGATCTAAAAGACAAAAACGTAATGACCGACATTTTGTCATAATCCGTTTTTTCGAAACCTGATAATGTTGCCAACGGGTGTTTCTAACAGTTGTAATCTATCAGAATGTTGCCTTCACTCAATCAAACACTCGAAGATATATAACAGAGCTAAAACAAAAACATGTCATTTGCCTGAGAATGGGCCTTTAAGATCACTCATTATTTTGCGTTCTTAGATGCTGATGTCAACCATATCAGGGTGCGGAGAAGGACCCATGTCGGGGAAATGAAATGAAATGAATCGGGCTTTAGGCCACCTTTGTGCACATATAGGCTAAACTGGGCCAGGAGAACCTCCTGAGGATGGTGAGATGATTGAGATGACACTGTCCTCCAGACACAGGATTCGAAATTCGAACCCTGGCGGTCTGAGGCCGAGCACGCTACCTCTCGGTCACGGAGGCTCCCCACAATACTGACTTTCACACGTGGATGGGGAAGAAACATTTTTGTTTCTTTCAAACCGCCGAGACCGGGAACCGAACCCCGGACTCTGGCGTGAAAGGCAGCGGTGCTAACCACTACCCTAGGGCCCCCGCCCCCCATGTCGGGGACATATGTTGTATCCTTGTTGGTGAAGACTGACGAATATTGTTGATTGAGGATGTCCGCCTTGACATGGCTATCACTGTGAGAAATCCCATCCTTTTTAAGGGGGGGGGGGGGTAAGGCTGGAGAGACACCACTTTTGTCATATTCCTGATGAAGGCTCAGAATCTCTTTGAGAGTGAGGTTCGCCCTCTAAGGGTTTATCCACCATATCATTGATGTAGCGATAGTAGGCCTCTCGACATTCAGAATGAGTATATTTCTTGACCTCGTGGTAGACAGCTTTGTCTTCAGATGACCTGGTTTCAAGGGCCATGCACAATAACTTTTTCTTCCTGCAAGACATTTGTTTGATCTTGGTGTTGACTCAGGGCTTGTTGTATCTCTGGAAAGTGTACTTGGATGGAATGTGTTCATCCATCGCTTTGCAGCATCCTAAAACATTCCCACATGTCGTTGACTAAGGCTCCCTGCACCAGCATGCTCTGTAAATCATCAGCCATACCCTCTAGAGACCTATGGAGGCCGTCGTTATCGAGTCATTCCAGCTGTAAACTTTTCTTCACACAGGTCGCTGGCTTTTTGGCATAATGTTAAAGTCAATGAACACAGCGCACCCTTGGACGCTGACGCCAGGTATGGGTTCGCAGCGGTTAATGAGGGATAGCCTGCTAGTGACAGTCAAGAAAACATCGAAGGTGTCATAAATTCTGGTCAGAAATAGAATCTCAGGTTTCAGATACATGCTGCGTTCTAACAGGAAACCTAGACAGTAGGGGGGGGGGCAAGATCATTCTAACGAGCAGCGGGCCTGGCTTTAGTGGAGCTACATGTATAGAACCATAGAATTGAAGTTTGACTTATAAATCTATGGTGATTATGTGTATAGTTAGTTATTCAGAGGATCTGATAATGGGGCGCCAGCATTAGGTCCTACTTTGTTTTGTTTGAATGTGGATTTCGTTGACCACCTACATACTATTATATTAGGCATGTTAGGGGAGCCTGGGTGAGGGCATCTTCAACCATGAAGACACGCAGTCGAAAGCTGCGCTTTCCATGGGTGTAGCCTCGACTGAACAAGACGGGGTGGAGAGAAGGAGAGAAGTGGGCTATGGAAATCTGCAAAATATCAGCACGACGGGCCATCATCGTGGCTGAAACAGGTTAGACCTATGTAATGGTGTGGCATGTATTATTGTCATGATTGTGCATGTTGTGTGGGCTGCTAGTTATACTAGTATGGGCTGCAGGCTTACCTGGATTCACATTAACTGTAATGACTGCGGTGAAGGAATTTTGCTCATTTCTCAGTCAATTCTCACCCCTTTTTATCACCCGCCCACAAAGTAGAGGCGGAGGATGTCATCACCATGTCTGGCCGTGTGTCTGTGCGTCTGTGTTTCGTTTCCAGGCGATATCTCTGAAACCATTAGCCGGATTGCTTCCATATTACCTTTGATTTTGAGTTGCATATTGACTTTAATTGATTGCGGAGGATAAGTCCAGTTTCCGGACAATATCTCTCAAAGCGTTTGCTGGATTGTTACTGCACACACGCATCCTTCAGGGGGTGTAGATGTGCCTTTTAGGGGTCATGACCTTTGACCTAACTTTTGACCTTCGATTTAGAGGCTATTATTGACTTAAATTTATGGCAGACGATATGTTCATTAGTTTGTCGACTCGACAAACTTTTAACCTGGTTTCCCACACAAACGTCTGTCGTTAACTTCCGTTACTATCTGTTCTGTCTGTGCAATGTCAGAAGGCAATATCTGCTCCCTGGTATACAAGGCATTTACTGCTTTTTAAGTGGCGTCCCGTCTCTTCTTGCCATAGCGCTGCCAAAAGGCCGTATTTGTTCACTTGTAAATCAAGTATATACTTCCTTTCCGCTGATGTCACTGCCTCCTTTTGGCTTGTACTGACCCAATGTTGGTTGCATGTTGTGCCATCATCTATGACACTCTTCCAACATTGAACCAACATTGTGTCAGGGTATTGAGTTGCCGGTGTTCCCTGCAAAAATGAGACCTTTAGCCAATGCTGTTCTACAGCTGAGCCATGGTCGTAGACAATGGGCCAGCAGTAAGCTAGCATTGGGTGAACGTTTATCTTGTTGAGGCCTATATACTGGTATGCCATTGCTGGGCTAATGCCGGCCCAGTGTTGTAAACGGTGGGCCACTATCAGGCTAACATTGTGTCACTGACTCGAGTTTGCTGATCAGCTGTGACCGCAACCCAGCAG
The DNA here is from genome assembly GCA_964017125.1 of Flabesymbios commensalis. Taxonomy (NCBI): domain Eukaryota; kingdom Metazoa; phylum Annelida; class Polychaeta; order Terebellida; family Flabelligeridae; genus Flabesymbios; species Flabesymbios commensalis. The sequence continues at coordinate 56,656,828 of OZ024915.1, forward strand.
ACACGAGGCATTGACCCAATGTTGTTCTAATGCTGGCTCGCCGTCTTCGACGTCGGCACAACATTAAAACAACATTGGGTCAATGCCTCGTGATAGCTGGGTAGGTGTTCATGAATGCCAGCAATCTGTTGCGGGAGGGCTAGCCACTTTCTCCCACCCCTCTCTGCCTCACTTGACACAACCGTGTTATGTTATGCAATATAACAATTAGTTCTTGGCTAAGATATTTATCTCCAAAAATTGCACATTTTGTATTATTAAAATTAGATTTTTGGACTCGGCAGTAAAATGCACTGAACATTGAGATAATTTATACACTTCTGGTGTGAAAAATGACCGAATAATATAATTTATTGCAATGCCCGATCATGTGGTAAGCTAACCCTTTCATTACGACCATCTGACATGAAAAGGGGACAAATTATGGTGAACTATACATTTTTATTTATTAAGTTTATTTTCCCTGAGTTTGTGTCCTATTTAGGGGAAATAGGGGTGCTGTGTGTGAGAAATGGTTGACATTTCTGTACACCAGTCCTTGTGAGTATGTCCAATATAACGTTTGGGGTCCCCAGGTTATGTAGGCCTACTTTCGTCTTTAAGAAGTGTTCAGATAAAATATATGTTCATGATTAAATATAGTGATTAGACCGTAAAGGGTTTTGATTGGAATAATATTGGCCAAGCCTCGCAGACAGTGGCCCAGCATTACATCAGCATTGGGCCAATGTATCGTGTTATCTGGTGTTTCTGGCGCCTGATGTAAAGAATACCCAGTGCCTGACTTATAAAGAGTAGGCCTGTAGGATCCTGACTTCGTTAATTTTAGGTGGCAGTTATCCCCGGCTTCTCGGACGCGAGAAGCTGTGGACGACCGCCTCGTTCCCGTACCTTGGTGCTGGGCGCACACAATTGCAGCCCATGCGGTCTTGGTACTTTTCCCGCACTTCAGATGTTACACTTGGCGACTACGGACGTGCCGTAGGTCGCTCTCTCTGAGTCAAACAGGACGTGCCGTGCGCGGAGGTTGTGCTTTGTTGTTGCCAGATGTCTAACGAATAAACATGACAAGTGGAGAAAGAGTTTTATGATTTATTTGGAACCGTCGATTCGACGGGGAAGGAAGTTTGTGTTGAAATGGTGAAGGTTGGGCAGTTTCCCTCGTCCGCCATTGCGACCCTACACTAGAGACTCCAACGGTCACTTACAGGTACTTTCGGCGCGAAGGGCTCTCCATCTCACCATAGGCCTAATTGTGGGATTCCCACAAAAAATAAAACTGGCCCAACATCATTCTATCGCTGCGCCACACTTTGAGCAATATCTTTGTTTTTGACGCAACAAGTTAATTTTAGTGGGCCATAGGATTTTTGAAGATAAGGCCCTGCCTGCTGAATTAAAGGGACTGGCTCAGACTAAAATCATTAAAAAATCGATGATTCAATTTTGGCTTATTAATATGACCATATAATGTAAACATGTCCATAGAAGTATGGCAGAAAATGACCTGCTGAAACCAAAATGTAGTTGAAATGTTGCCGATTCCAACGGACTATTGGACTGTCACCTGTAACCTGACTGTAACCTCGCCACAAGGTGACCTCGCCACAGGTAATCTCGCCACAGATTTGGTAACCTCGCCACAGAAGGCTGAGTAACCTCGCCACAGCTTTGGTAACCTCGCCACATGGGGCTAAGTAACCTCGCCACAACTTCGCCACACCTGTTGTATCCGCATTTATCAATGTATTTTCAAAGGGAAAGCTCTACATTGAACGTGGTGTAGATGTCTATATAGACTTAGACTATATGTGCCATTAAAATCAAAAGCAAAAAAAATTCTAAAAAAATGGACCAATATATAACGAATAATAATAGGCCTACAAATTTATTTTGTACAGCAAATATTGTAGAAAATTTGTTCATTGTGACTAATAGTAGTAACATATTAGCCCTTAAACCGCTGAATTAAATAATTTAAATTTTCACACACTTGGTGTTGTCTCTCACTACCTTGACCCACAACTTTAAGTGAGAGAAAACAACTCGTATTTGATTAATTTGTAATTTAAGACTAAGCAATTTACAAATCTTGATGTTTAAATAGCTAGTAAAACGGATTAAAGCGACTACAGTCGCGCTTAGCGGTTTAAGGTGAATAGGTGTAGGCCTAGCGGCAACAACAGAGGAAGTTGATTTCACTGCCCCAAGAAGAGATCGGACAGCACCCGAGGAAGACACCCGAGAATGAGTAGCACTCAAGCTATGTGATCGAAGTCGATTGGGCCTACTTGCAAACGCTGAATAATAAACCATTTTTTCTTCTTTCGGTTTTAATAATAGCATAACCGCCAATATGAATCTTTGATATTTCTATCAGCATGAACACCTGATAACCGTTTAATATGGAATATGAGGTGATATGAATGACCCTCAAGTGATTTATTTGTTGTTCGGAAAATGCCCCCCTTTTGAAATAATAATGGGTCACATGCCCCATCGTCTAAGGCCAATGCCCCCCCAATCTCATACATATAATTTTAACTATTTATATTGCCGTATATTAACCGTCTGCGTCCCTATGTTTGGGCTATATTCAAGTTAAACTGAACGTAGATTTTAACCTAAGTCTATGCTAAAAACACAAATAGTAGGCTTAATTTATGTTCTTGTGTTATGGACCCTATCGATGGAAGCTGATATTCAACATCACATTGTAATAAAGGCCTAAATATCACGCTAATAGGGATCTAATTAGAAGTTACTAAAATGTGTGGTACCAAAGCCATAACTTTATTTTGAATTGAATTTACAAATAGTAATATTATTAATAAATTATGTTCCTTTGATGCTGGGTAAACGATGTAGAGGGCGGCACAACAATAAACTAAATATCCAGTTATCCCTGGTTTAATGCTAGTCCACCGTCTGCACTGCTGGCGCAACATTGAACTAACATTAAGTCGATGTAGCTTCTATGGAAAGTATAGCGTATATAGCCAGTGTAATATATTATGAGATTATGCTTTGTACGCATCGCGTTGACTACTACAATGAGGCAATACCGCTGGAGTACAATCACACGTGTCTTGCCATAGAGTTAACTCTATATTTGGCCTGGCTAAACTTCTGAAATTCGAAACCTTTGAGTGCTGATCCACTGTTCGCTGTATCGTATTTGCTGGGATGCACCTAAAAGTATGTATACTTTAGAAGTGGATATATGTATATTAAAAACATGTCTCGAAGTAATAATATGTAGGGCTATGAAGTGTCTATAAAGCAGCTGGGCCAATAGTGTTTTTTTTAATGACACAGCATCATAGTTGAATTCACGCTTTCCCATTGATTGATTGTTTTCTACCAATTACTGGCCAACCGTCAATGATTAAGACGAAGACCAGCCGTGCATGTGGATTATAAAACTTTAAAATATATTTTTCATTATTTTCAATAAATGAAAATCAAAGTGGAACAGGGAACACTATTATGGCAGAACCAGAGTAAAAACATACCTGTCAATTACCACAGGTAAGGGATAGCAATGACATGACCAATATATACTATGCACATTTAATATGTTGTGCAGAATAAAATATGAAAAATGTTGGGCAGCGCCCCTGACGGTGAACCAATATTAAATCCACAGGTAATGTGTTTGTATATGTAATAAAAATACCGAAGGGCGGGGGTCCTGGTGTCTGCTAGGAAAGTCGCGGATTCGTCTCCTGCTCTGGCATTCAAGTTTCAAAGAAACAAAATGTTTCCTCCCTGTTCAATCGTAAATATTGAATATTGTGGGCAGCCTCCGTGACCGAGAGTTAGTGTGCTCGGCCATAGACCAACAGGGCTCAATTTCGAATCCTGTGTCTGGAGGGCAGTGACACCTCATTCATCTCACCATCCTCAGGTTCTCCTTACCCAGTCTAGCCTATATGTGTACAAATGTGGTGTAGAACCCCATTTATTTCACTTCGTAGCATTTGATACTGCCAACTAACACCTGACTCAACGTTGGCCTGACAACATTACAGCAACATTCCAGCAAAGATCGTGTGAGTTGAGAAAGCCTTCATGGGTCTTTATCCTTAGGTCTACTGTGTGTATTGTGATTTCCATAATTGGCATTACGTATGAGGGTGCAATGAAAGTGCATTACGTCCACATGTGATAATGATGGATTAGGGCTACTGTATATTTCATGGCTGAGTAAGAAACATTAAAAGCAGATAATTTACAACTTTGTTAGGCTTATTTTAGACAGAAGAATTAAAATTGAAAATTAAAGATTTCGTGAAAATTCCTGGCTAACTGGGGCATTATACAAGTCCCAGAAGAATTAATTATTGCACTTTTGTAATATTAACATTGTAGTCCTGTGAAATGATTCTTTGTCAAACATATTTCATTAGGTGCAGTGTTTCAGAACGTGTGTAAAATCAGCAAAATGTATTATGGGAACCGAACATAATATTATAAATGCCAATGATCGATATAAAGGATATACATCTTTTCATGATAATGCATCTTAGAGTATAGATATACATTCCCTGACACATTTATAGCTGATTTTTTGCAATGCTGTTGACAAACGTCAAGGCCCCTGGGCCTCTTGTTTTCGTTGTGTCGGCCTTGTTGCCATATTGATCATTGTTGATTGCCAAGGTGTTTTTGAAAATATTTATAGCATTCTCGGCTGAAATGACATTTCTGGTTTCATTGATCTCAAACATATAGGCAAGTTGTTTTTGTAAAAGACCGAGTCTGAGACGAATAATGTTAATATCAGCTCATTCTGTGGTGTCATTATACGTTTAGGACTATACGTCTCTTTGTAGGGGTGGCTTCAAGTTCAACATGTTTTCTCTCTCTCCACCAGTAAATCAGGTTATCAACGCCGATCCTAAAAATCTAATAAGTACCAGGAACTGACAGAATGTCAGCCCGGTGTGAAATTTCATTTTCTAATCATATTTCTTACATTTATCCAAAGAATATCCCCCACTAATGGCAGAAAGTATACTCCCCTCATGTGGTCTTTATGTGCGTAGCAGGAATCGCTATATTACACGTTCCATGGAGCAATGTTTCGTCTAAACCATATCCAAGATAATATAGTTTATTAAGATTATCTTATAAAATATAATAACAAGTGTAAGACTAACAATAATACGGATTATGGGTGTCAAGAATGAAGATAGGTATAGTGTATACATAGCGTTTCTAGCGTGGGTCGACGGGCCAGTGAGTAAAGTTTGTCCGACAGGCCGCACACTGGGATGACGGAATCTATTGATAGCATATTGGAGCAATCCCGGACTCACGCTATTCAAAATGGCCGACAATCGGCATTATTTACATCTATAGGCCTGATATCAGGTAAGCTGTGCTAAATAGCTAGACCATTACTATAAAACAAAATGTGAGATTTTAAGAGAGGATGCATCTTGAAAAAAATTGACTCGATCAAATTCAAAATGGCCGCCTATCTGCGATTATTCACTTTCACATGGCCGTTATTTGGTAAACAGTACTAGATGGCTAGACCATTACCATAAAACAAAATGTAAGATTTCAGCAGAGGATGCATCTTAGAAAAAATGACTTAATCAAATTAAAAATGGCCGCCTTACAGCCATTGTTTACTTTCACATGGCCGTTATTTTGTAAACCGTGCTAGATTGCTAGACCATTACTATGGAACAAAATGTGAGATTTCAGGAAAGGATGCATCTTGAAAAAATTAGACCGATCAAATTCAAATGGCTGCCTATCGGCCATTATTCACTTTCACATGGCCGTTATTTGGTATGCCATGCTAGATGGCTAGATTTTAGGAGAGGATGCATTTTGAAAATTTTGCTCCGATCAAATTCAAAATGGCCGTCTATCGGCCATGGCCGTCTATCGGCCATTATTCACTTTCACATGGCCGATATTTGGTAAACCGTGCTAGATGGCTAGACCATTGCTATAAAACAAAATGTAAGTTTTCGGGGGAGGATGCACCCTGAAACTTTTTATCGAATTCAAAATGGCCAACAATCGGCATTATTTACCTCGATAGGCCTGATATCAGGTAAGCCGTGCTAGATAGCTAAACCTTGATTACTTTAGAAAAATGTGACGTTTCAGGAGATGATGCATCTTTAAAAATTTCGACTCGATCAAATTCAAAATGGTCCCCTATCGGCCATTACTTACTTTCACATGCCCAATATTTGGCAAACCGTTTTAGATGTCTAGACCATTACTATAAAACAAAATGTGATGTTTCGATGAAGGACGCACCCTGACATTTTTTTACTTATCGGCCATTAATTATTTTCACATGCCCAATATTTGGCAAACTGCGTTAGATGGCTAGACCATTACTATAAAACAAAAATGTGAGGTTTCGTGGGATGATGCACCCTGAAATTTTGTAACTAGATCGAATTCAAAATGACCGTCAATCAGCCATTATTTACCTCGATTGGCCTGATATCGGGTAAACCGTGCCAGATAGGTAGACCATTACTGGGATACTGAGTAGGTTCATTAATTTCAATGGAGGTTTGCAATTGACAGACTGTCTTAGTCTAGCTCTTATCTTGCTCTTAGAATGAGCCTCTAAGACCTAGTTGTCTTGCGTCTTGATTTTCGACCTAGCCTATGACTACAATAATAATCCTACACAAAATTGCTTAAATCAAATTCTAATTCGGAGCGGGAGCTCCTGGACTTATGTAGTCTTGTTTGTAACTTTCATAAAGCTTTGGCGATTTAATACTAATACCTATGCATTAAAGAAACCACAATTCTTATAAGATCTAAATAAATGTTTATATACATTACCTCCTCTACTTTTATTAAATGTTCTAGGTGAGTTAAATAATGTATATCATGTTATTTTAAAATGACTCAGGGGAGTGTTTGCTTTTCAAATGGTCACTGCAGTCGAAATGGCTTTTGATCTTTTATCAAGACCATCAATAAGATTATCAAGTCTATTATTTTTTGGTTTTGCCAGCGAGTATTCTGTATCAACATTAAGAAATATTGATATATATATATGTTATTATCAGTATTAATTTCAACATCAAAATGACACATTTGGCTGTGGATTTTCTACATTATCATATTTGTAACATTTTAGATACTCAATTTTAATTCAGAAAGTAGCCATGAGATATAAAATCTATATTAACTAGATAGTAACTACAATATAGAGTCGCAGATTTGCACAGCTGAGGAGCTCATCGTCTCCGAACGAACACAAAACGAAAAACGAATAGTTCAAAAAATAATTCAAGTTTCACAGACTGAGAGATTACCAATTTTTTACCATATTGTTTTAACCATAGATTAGTCAAGTAAAAAAATACATATTCGAACAATCAAAATACATATCTATTACTTGGTAATGACTAAACTTAAAGATTTTAAAAATTAAACAAATCTGTGAAGAATGACATGTATTATGGAAGAGAATCATTAATCATCTAAAAAGGCCATAGATGGGTATGTCTTTAAACAGCGTAAAAATATACGCTAAATTTCAGTTTGGAGAACCTCAATTATATTATTTTAATTAAGGAATGCTAAAGATAATATTTAAAGTGGCATCTTGCTTGTATTAAGAAATTTAACAACATGATCAAAGTTTCATAGTTTGACACCTTCACTACTATCTGTTATTCTCCCTGTGCGGTATGCCATGTGCGACACACGAGTCCACCACTCAATTTGATCTGCTCTGGCTATTAGATGTTACATCATATTACGGCTCCGGGTTAGGGCCTTTCTGTCGATTGCCTGCGTGTTTAAAGGCAGATTGGTTTTAACTTGTCTCAAGTAGGGCAGACACTGGCGATACTATGTAGATTATCATGATGATAGGACTCCCCATCTTGTGTAACATGTGGAATGCAATTTAAAGTTTCTTTAACATTTGTTCATTATTCCATTGGATACATTTCAGCGTATGTAAAACAATGATTCAGATAAATATTCTTGCTTGCGATTGGTACATGTATGTTTGTTTCAACTTGAAACCAACATTCAACTAACAGACTCAACAAGCACAAGGCGTTGGCACTTATGCTTGATGTTTTGTTTAATGTTCTCTGACGTTGGATAGTAGGCCTACATCAACGTAGTTCGACAGCTGCTTCTGAAGAGCTCCAACAGAACACTCGTGTACAAAAAGTTATTTATTACTACATTGGTTGCTAGTGCTACCTTTAAAGCTTTTCAATTATCATGATTATGTCTTAATACATTGCCCATGCAGATATTTTAATAATTCGGTATGAATGAATCATAACTTACTATTGATTTTACTCGTCAATTTATTATTATTTGAGCTAATTCTCAGCAAAATGACTCAAGATATGTATTTTTCTGCCAGATGCTAGAATTTTAAGAGAAAAACATGGCATCATGGGGGCTCTTGTTGGTTGTTTGCCGAGACTTCCTTGTCAAAATATTCACTTGGGTTTACCTCTTCAGCTGATGCCAGAAGAAGTGACACTCCTCATTGAAAAAGGTAACTATGAAGATATTGTAAATATGTTACTCTAATTAATTTAATACGATCAAGGAACAAAATGTGAATTTTTTTAACTCTATCCATCGGCATTATTTAGCTCGATAGGCTTGATATCATGTAAACCGTGCTAGATAGTTAGACCATTACTATACGACAAAATGTGACGTTCTCAGGAGGATGCACCCTGGAAATTTTTTAACTCTTATCGAATTCAAAATGGCCAACAGTCGGCATTCTTTACCTCGATAGGCCTGATATCATGTAAACCGTGCTAGATAGCTAGACCATTACTATAAAACAAATATGACGTTTCAGGAGAGGATGCATCTCGATCAAGTTCAAAATGGCCCCCTTCAGGCCATTATTTACTTTCACATGACAAATATTTTGGAAACTGTGTTAGATGCTAGTCCATTACTATAAAACAAAATGTGAGTTTTCGGGGGAGCATGCACCCTGAAATTTTGTAACTAGTCTATATCGAATTAAAAATGATCGTAAATCAGCCATTATTTACCTCGATTGGCCTAATATCGGGTAAACCGTGCCAGATAAGTAGACCATTACTGGGATACTGATGATGATCATTAATTTCAATGGAGGTTTGCAATCTCTGACAGACTGGCTAGTTCTTATCTTACTCTTCGACTGAGCCTCTTAAACCTAGTTGTCTTGCGTCTTGATTTTTGACCTAGCCTAGGACTACAGTAATAACCCTACACGAATTGCTTTAATCAAATTCTAATTCGAAGCGGGAGCTCCTGGACTTATGTAGTCTTGTTGAAATACTAGTGATATTAAGTGTACATTTCAAGCTTTGAAACAATTCTTTTACTAATGAAACACTGAAAATATATCTGGAAATAATTTCTGGGAATTGTCGTGAGAATGGGATGTTTTCTCGGCAGGGGAAAACTTGTCGTCAGACTACAGATCAGAAACCCCCCCCCCCACCCCCCCGGTTCTGACGCCACTGTTAACGCATACGTCTACACAGACCTCTCGTCGTCAATTTAAATCTATCTTTCATGTTATGATACTCCACAGAAATAGTTAAGACATATTTTGTCCATTCTCAGCACATGTTTCAACCCTTTAAAATGTGAATAGCGTGATCACATAGGTCTGCATACTATAGACCTGAAAGTTTAAAACGTAGAATAATTGTCCTCATCCCAAAATGCAATAAAAAGCAAAACGACCCAAAAAACTATAGAAGGATTACACTGATGTGCACGATTGGTAAAGTTTTTGATTATCTCCTATTGAAAAAGTATGAATATGGGATTTTTACACAATTAAGTGATTTGCAAGGAATTTCACAAAAAACAGCTCCAAGTTTAAATACTACTTTTTTACTAAGAGAAGCTATTGGACAGCAGGATGTTTCTTATGTCGCATTGTTGGACGTAAAAAAGGCGTTTGATACTGTGTGGATAAAGGGTTTATTGTATAAACTATGTTGTATGGGGATGAGTAAAATTTTATGGGATAATATATATGACAGCTACGATAAGTTTAAATGTGCAGTTAATATAGCTGGTGGTGTTTCCAGCTGGTTTACGCCTTTACAAGGCATACATCAAGGTGATATTTTCTCGATGTATTTGTATTGTTTATATAATAATGACTTGATAACTGAACTCGCTAACATTCCTTGTGGTGTACGTATTCAAAATAACAGTGTTTGTGTAGCTGCTCCTAGTTTTGCTGACGATGTAGCAGTAATAGCCAAATCTGCTGTAAGTATGCAACATTATCTTGATACAGTCAATGGTCACAGTGTGAAGTGGAAATATAATTTTAATACAGAGAAAATTATAATTTTAATTTTTGGCAAAGTAAATAAAAATGTTTTACAATAAATGGCAAAAAACTTAAAAAAATTTATGGGTACAAACATTTAGGTGTTCCTTTGTGTAGCTTGTCAAATGCGCAGCTTAAATTTATAGAGGAAAGAGTAGACAGCCTGAAAGTGTCCTGTCACACGATTAGATCGATTGGTAGTAGCACCGGAGGCACATCCCCAATAAGTGCTTCAAAATTGTATTGGTCAGTAAGTATCTCAAAATTGTTGTATGGGTGTGAAGTGTGGCCGATATGCGAACAAGGTATGCTAAAGCTTCAGAAAGCACATGAATATGCAGCACGTACATTTCAAGGTTTACCTCAACAATGTCCAGGTATTGCAGCTACTGCAGCGCTAGGATCTGAATATGTACGTGACAGTACACGCCTGTTGGCGTTATCAGCGTCACGGAAGAAGGAAGTGAGCGAACGTTACAAGGCGGATTTGAAACCCTTCTTGAAGGCTGTCAAGTTGGGAGTAGCCTTTAGCGATTCTGGTAATTTGTTCCAGTCCTTTATGGTCCGTGGATAGAATGGATTTGCATATTGTGATTTATTACTCCTGATGTGTTTGAAATTATGCTGAGCTCCTCTCGTACGTGAATCAGATTTCTGTAGGTGAGAAGTAGGTAGGGCCAACAGCCCATTAATAGCTTTATACATCATGCAGACTCTTGCGACTCTGCGTCGGCCTTCTAAGTCGTCCCACGGTGTCACTACGGGCTCATACGTGTCGTGATTCAATGGTTTTTAGTGGCCCCTCATAAAATGTGCAGCTCTTCTCTGGATCCGTTCTAGGTTGTCAATGTCCTTTTGAAGGTGCAGATCCCAGACTGAAGAGGCGTACTCGAGAGTGGATCTCACAAGAGCAAAGTAGGATAACTCCTTAAGACGAGCAGGGCAACCCCTAAGGTTTCGCTGAAGGAAACCTAGGGTTCTACTGGCTTTTTTTTACTATATTTGAAATATGAGGGCTGAAGCTCAGGTCTTCAGACAGGACACCACCCAAATAAGGGTTAGTGGATATGGTCTCTAGTATCTGGTCATTTAATTGGTAAAAATAGGGGGTGCTGTCCTTTCCAGTGGAAAGAATGTAGCATTTTTTAGCATTAAATCGCATTCCCCATGTTTCTGCCCATTTACCAAGACTGGTCAGGACCGCTTGGAGCTGGATCGAGTCTTGGATGCTATTGATCTCAGTATATATTAAGCAGTCATCTGCGAATAGCCTACAATGACTCTTGACTTGTGCTGGCAAGTCATTTATGAATAAAAGAAAGAGTATTGGTCCGAGGACCGTACCCTGCCTCCTCGTATCTGGCCATAATCTTCGGGCGGATTGCCAGTGGCGTACCCTGGTTCCTCCGCTCAACAGTGGAGCCAATGCAGCACCCGCATCAATGCTGGCGCTGATGTAGGCTGTGGTAGCCTTAAATAACCGGCAATAGCGTGTTTGACATTAGGTCTCTCACGTGGAATGGAGGGAGTTACCCAGAGGGAGTTATCCTCCCTATTGTTACTCTGGGGACTATCCGACCCGAGGATAGCGGAGCTGCGCAAAATGCCACGGAATTTCGGCATTAAATTGCACAGGGAAAACTCAAGTCTCCGGGCCGTCTGAGCATGCCCGGGGGTATATCCCATATACATGCCCAGAAAAAGCCTTTATTGGGCGAGCGAAGGAAAACGCTCTCAATAACCCACCATGCCCTATCACCATGATCACCCCACCCTCACATCATCATCTGTACATCATTCATCTCATCAATTGACTACAACGTTTTTATCGTATTACAATGTCACTTAAAAGACCTTTTGTGCCAAAAGTGACGTAAAGCAAAGATTTACTACTACTATTGGGCATAAAAGGTTTTGCTTGAACTTGAACTGAACTCGGTTGGTTGTGATTTCCCGTATGTCTTCTTCTTTGTAGCCTTGGCTGTGGCTGTCTCTAGTTTCTTGAGTCTGAGAGACAGGTCTTCCAACAGTCCAACGAGCTTTCCCCTCTCACTGACGTTTATCTCAGCAACCCCTGATTGTGTAGCTAAGTGCGCACATACTGAAGGCGGCATTTGTCAAATGAAGGCTTGGCGGATGACGGCCTTGCCTACTACCGCTTTTGTACAAATCCAGCTGTCTTCTGCAACCGCCTAAGAAATCTAGACGGTGTGTCGGATCCAAGTTTTTCGCCTGAAATCACCTTGTTGACTCTTTCCGGTGTCGTTAAGCCTCGTCGTTCGATTAGGATCGCTTTCAAATTTTCGTACTTATGAGTGAGGAACGGTTGTAATAAAACGTCTCTAACATCGGACGCTACTTCGCCAGAGAGTGCAGCACATGTCAATCTGTAACGTTCATCATCGTCTGTTATCAGGTGTAAATCAAATTGTGTTTAGATTTGATTAAACCATAACTCCACACCCGTTGAGTAAGAAGTTGCTATCTCGAATTTCGGCAGATTAGCTGAACGCTGTGGAGGTTGACGTCTGACCGGAGAAGGGCTTCTTGATGGATCACTCCGTGACAACCTTCTCCTACGTCTATTGCATGCGATCCGCAGGAAATCAGCTTTTAATCAGCGAAACTCAGCATCCATGTCTCTAAGTTCTGCTGCATTTTCATCACTCATCGGGTAGTACGAATCTTTGTGACATGCCCCTTGTCTGTCGAGGGGTGATGACACGAAACCTTCACTGTTGCCTCTCGCGGCCATTTTGAAAAGTTATTTGTTGAAATTAGTTTAAATAGTAAAACGTCTGAGTTGCTGGCCTATTGGCCACTGTGAAATCTCAGACGGGTTTCGAAATGGTATGCATGTAAAACATACCAACTAGTTTCATCGCCGCACTCCACGTGGAAAACTGTGTGTTAAGTTGTCTAGCTTGAGAAAAGTCTAGATGTGAAATAATTCTGTTTATGAAGATTGTCCATGTAGATTCACAGGTAGTAGAGTGCAGCGGTTGCTGAAATGACTGAGAAGTCTTTATGCAGAAATGTTACATATTAATCGTGGTGATTGTAGGTCGTTAATTGGATGCAAAACAAATGCCAGAATAAATGCTAAATTGCTATTCTCAACTATATGTTTATAATCTTTGGTTATTCGACCAGTATTGAAAAAAAAGTCGGAAAACATACACTGTATCAAAGTAGTCGCCGTAGTTCACCTGTCAAGTCTCGATTTAGATTTAATAAGAAATAATTAAATCATGCCCATCCCGGGAAAATTTCATTCTCGTTAAAAATAGGCTTATGCGTGTACAGTTCGTCTTAATTTATAGAATCACTTATTGAAATTTTGACTGACAGATGTCTATAAAGACTGCTCAAATAATTATATTGATGAATATTTCCATAATGAACATTCCTTTTTTTTTCTTTTTATTCAAATGTTCACCATGAAAATTATTCTTATCGACGTCCGAATCGATCGCTCGCTTCGATTTGTATCGGTGCTTGTAGTCTAGCGCCCAACGATTTAGACTGTACGCTCGTATAATGTGCGGGTTGTATGCATGGCAGTACGCTGTCGGTTGGTGTGTGTCTCGGCTACCGTGCACTGTGCAAGCGGTGTGCGTGTGGTCGATTGGCGTGCCGCACCGGCTCAGGACTCATTAACATATTTAGCAGTTCAGGCTGTCTGGAAAAAGTAGACTACTGATTTGTCATTCACAAAAATATCGCCCAATGTGCGACCTGATTTGCAATATTTAGTAATACAATTAAAATAAAATCAGTCTCTCTTTCCTGACTGAGAAAGATATTTTGGAAAATTTTATTCTAGTCTTATTTTATTTCCAGACGCCATGTAGGTCTATGTGGCCTTGACATGTGAGTGCTATTGGCCGTTCGTGTCACTAATTCCAAATGGCGGCCTAATTTATGCTAATTATGCCGATCTGAGCAGATGAGGTGATACCGCAATGCATGACGGGTGGGCGGGAACACGTGAGGCTATCTGGCAGCCAATGGATTTAAATGAAGGTCACCGGCTGCCAAAATGGCGGCCACTTACCGATTCACATTAAAATAACACTGCTACCACTGCAATAAAAGTTATAATTACAGTCATAAAATATTGACCTACAGTCCTAACAATGATGTTTTGTAGACCAAATAGGACCTTTTATTCACATATATTCCAGGCGAACAGTTTTAAGTGGATCTAATCCTATTAAAAAGCTGTCTGAATCGAGGCATAATTTCGATCCGTAGAAAAATTTTGCGTAACCATTAAAAAATATGCGGGTATTCTCATAAAAACCGCGTCACCCAAATGAGGTGTCAAAAACGGTTTAATATACTAAAATTTCAAAATATCATCCTCTCAGTCGCCGACAGTGGCGTAATTGAGAGAATAACATTGAAATCTGTTATAATTTATGAGAGTAGACTATCCCGTCTAATATGAAAAAGTCTAGGTTGGATGTCTGTGAGATATGTTGAAACCACATGGGTTTCTGGAAAAATCTTTAAAATTTTTCGCTGTTTTAAAGCGAAAACCTCTGTTCAGATAACCTTTCTAGCTAACCTCACTGGCATATTAGTATTTTTGACCTACGATCACCACGTCGATGGTTTTTTGTTGCTCAGTGAAAGCAATATGCGTGATTGAAGCTGCGATTAAGTTCAACGTCAGGTCACCAATATGGGTGGGTGGTGGATCGATCGTGTTGCCGACACGAATATGTTGAAGGTTTACGTTCCACCATCTTCCATTAACTCCTCCGTCGGGACGACGGGATTAAACATGTTAAATATTGCTCATTAAATCATTCTTCAGGTATTTCTCACTTTATTGAAGTCTATACATTCAATATAACACACAATTCCTAAGCGGAGCGCGGCGATTGGTGCCATGCGGCTAGGCCCCTGAGCTCTTGACGTACGTCCGTCCGCTTCAGTGGCTTTGAGTTAACTGGCTGGTGAGCCTCGCTACAGGCGCGCTCTTCGTGGCGAGGTCTAGTCAGAGCGAGGCTCGGCGATCCACATCACTCGTCAAAGATCGGGAAAAGCCGAGCAGTTACGGACGGTGAGACGCTAACCCCACAAGGCCATGAATAATATCATGATTGATAACAGGCCTTGCTATTCCAGTGGCGCGATAGCACAATAGTGCGTACTGCCACATAATATACAGATACAGATACAAATATAATAAAATCATGCTACAATTTCAAATAGTTTTATCGCAAATATGTTTATTTTATTTTATTTAATTTATTTTTTTAAGTATTATTTTTCATGTTTGAACTGTTAACAACTGGTTAAATGTATGTATATTCACGTGTTTACTTAGTTATGTTGATTTTCGTAATATGTATTGATGAAATAAATGTATATGCTCTCCCTTTGTCGATGTTAATAATATATATATATATACTTGAGACATGCATGCACAGATTGTGAATTATTTTTTATGACAAACCAATCGAATCGGGTCTATTGTGTAGACATACCAGTTCCTTAAATACAAACCATTTGAAAACCAAGAGCGTCTGTATTATTTTTATTAACGCAAACAACCCTCGTTTTTTCTATGTCACAGGACAATATGATCTGCTCACTCCTATATTTTGTTCAGCAAATGAGATCAAATGAGATGCGTTAGTATTATAACTTTGGACAATTTCAGTGGCTATAGTGTTACTTGAAACACTACATGTTTTGTTTTATATTTCATTGTCTTGTGAGACAAAAATACTACAATCACCAACGGTCGACTAGGTTATATAAGTACAAAATGCTATTTACCCCTTAAAGCGCTGAAATATTTTTATACAAACTATTACAAACTAACCAAAGACCAAAGGGTTTTTTTCAATTTAAAATTATCAAAGAAGTCTTAGTTAGCTCTTCCCGCTTCATTTGAATACCTATGTTATGGGTCTACGGTCATTATAAAAATAGTAACCTTTACTGTGCGGGGATCTACGTTAAATGTCAGAATCTGACGTCCACATACGTCGGATTCTGACGTCTAATATCGATCTCTGCGCTCTAAAGGTTAAACAGTGTATTTCTTCTCTTTCGTTTCATAGAACTTGCTTACCTCGAAGATAACACGCAGCCAACCCCACTACCCACAGAGAAAGCTATAGAGGTGTTCAAAGAAAAAAGGGAGAAACTGTTTGAAGAGCAGGTGATCAATATCGCAGTATTTAATATTAGAGAAACATGATATTTGGATCCCTGAATAAAAAAATATTTAATTCATTTAAATGTCTATTTATGAAAAATGTTCATCTGCAAAATTTAATTATTTGGATAACTGAGCATCTATCACAAAATCAGTGGCATTTGGTTTGAAACTTGCTTGAAACCGTACAGCAGCAGCATCTTAGGGGTTAAAGCATTGCATTAACGCTATTATGACGGGGGAAACATCAGGGACTAATCCAGGAATGAGAATAAGGGCATCGAAAAATCACTAATTAACACAAAGGAGACGTCCATGCAACTGGCGCAGCCACTGCTGCGCTTGCCGCAGGCTAGCGCCGGGGGAGCGCGGGGGTTTGGGGCTTCCCCAAGATTTTTTTAAATACAAGGCTCTCATATTAATTTTAGAGCCAATCAGTGGATGAATTGAGATAATTGGGTGGTTGCCAATAAGGGTAGAAATGTAGAACTAAAAGGCAAGAACAAGCCAAAAATCATTATTTCTAGAAATGATCTTAATTAATCACTAATTTTCATATTCATATCATCATATGCGCCCGTCGTCCCCCAAAGACCAAATTTTCTTTGACGTCGACAGGGCTTACAAAACATAGCTCCGCTGTCCTGGGCAAGCCAGGTGAACTCATCTAACCATTTTTTAGAAAAAGTGCGTTTACTTTTACCCTGGGGCTCTCCGTTCTCTTCCTCCACCTCTGCAGGCTCTGGTTCTACCACTGTGCCACATGAACAGCAACAGGAACAGCAGCAGCATCACTGCCACCAGTTTCCGACGCGAACTCTGACACCCGTTGTTCAACTGGAGGGTCAGTAATGGCGGTAGGGATCTTCAAAAATAAGCGAAAAGTCTAGATACTAAGATAGTGAGATAAAGCCTTAAGGCTTAAGACAAAGATTGATGCAATTATGAATAGGACTAGACCTAGCCGGCATTGTTAAGCATAATTTAATTTGAAAAGGAATTTTATTACTTTGTGTGGCATTTAGATTTATTTTACAAATGAGCGAATGTATTGTGAGCGACAGGTTATCTGGTAAAAACATTTTGTATCATCATATATGGCTCACACTCACACAGTGTCGGATCCAGAGGTTGGCGAAGGGTGCCAATAGATTTGGGCTTAAGGGTTAATACAACAGCTCTAGAATAGATACAAAAGCTATAGATGTCTAGTATTGTACTATAGAACTATAGTAGGCCTATAGGGGCAGACGAATAAACATCGTTTATTGAACTGAGAATATATAGCTATAGCCTAGGCTATTAAGACTAACGTTAAAAACGTTAAGAGGCCAAAATAAAATCACCGATTTTTTTATGATTTTAGCCTGAGCTAGTCCCTTTAAGCATGTTAAACGTCTATATCCCTCTAGTATACACACAATATTTGCACATTAGGAAAAATATATACATAAAACAATTACTCAATACAATACACATTATACATGTTATTATGACAGCTGAATCATAATATCGCTTTGTTGCGCAGAGACTATGTCACTCCATACGTCCATGACTTCTCGATGGGACTACAGGAAACTCATATTTACAGTAATATTTAATCTATTACTGGTATATTATATTAATAAAGATTTACGATTCTTAAATCTGCTGAATTATGCGATTAGCTCATTTGCCACCGAGCAACTTTGTCTTACATGTGGTATTTTTATACAGGTAGTTGTGGCTTATGAAGAGAGAAAGAAAGATATAGCAAGACACAAGACTGATATCCAAGAGGGTAAATCTGCAAAGAGACGACGATTACTGGAAGAAGTAGATGGTACAAATGAAGAAGATAGCAAACATGATGACAATTTTGATACAGATTTGATTGAAATCCCCAGACTACATAAGTCCAGTAGTCTTATTCAAATCCATACAGGTAACTGGACTGTATTTATTGCCTTGTAATGAGATTTTTTTTAAATGCTAAAATTTCTCTGCAGCTTGGCTCCATATGCTCCAGTACTTTCACTCCGCTCTATCACTTATACAGCATTGGATGGATGACTCGTGTTTGCTGGGGTGATGGTTGGGACCATATCTATATATTGGCAAATGGCTGACCCCATGTGTCATCTATGACACTGGGTATTCAAAAGTGGATTTGGTGGGAGAGGATATATTCCTTTGATATGTTGGTATGTTGACAGTTATCCAAACTGTGCCGATGGCCCAGTATAAGCAGTGTCCAAGGGGGGGATGCTTCAAGGATTAAATTTGAATGGAAGGAAAACGTTTAGAAATATCACATGGATAATGCACTGCAACTCTTTTTTATATATAATGGCTTAATTTATGTTATGTGGCTGAAAACATGTTAAGAGTTAACTACTTGGAGATAAATAACAAAAGTCATTTGAACGACGAAATATGTACCTAACATTTAAATATTGTTTATTGCAGCTCGTGGCTGATGCATTTGAAAATTACTTGTGTTTGTTTCTTTTATGGTCACAGCCGATCCGTTCAAGAAGCAAGACGCCAAGACCGCAGACTGGGAATACCCAGATACTCCTACAGGGCGTCTGAGATATAGAGCCTTCAAAGATCTTTGGGAAAATGGAAATTTCTTAACCACTGCTGGCAAATTTGGCGGTGACTTCCTTGTTTATCCAGGTATAAAATAGACAATTGGTCCCCTTGGAGCTAGAACGTGCTAAACTGCCACTTTACAAAGTGACAGTTTAGCACCTTCAAGCTTACTTCAATGGGACGAATTGTAATTTGTTGTCGCTCTATCATGATGAGAGAACTACAAAATTACTAGTTTAAAAATGTTAGTTACAGTTAATTGAAGAATGTTCATGTTGACGCAGCAAAATACTTGCAGTGATTGAAAATACTAAACCTATGAAATAATGTGATACAAAACGTAGATACAGACATTAGTTTGGGATTTATCATTTCCGCCCACTTTAAGTTAATATCGTACCAATATTAATTTTGACAACTTATGTTTCACAAAGCCCCTATCCGTACTGACGGGTCGATGAGTGCGTAACAGGCCACAACTTAACCTTTTAAATACCTTTTCCTTGGCATCAGAGACATTAACATTTACCCTTTTAAAACAGCTAAATTAAATCATTTAAATTTTCACCTACCTGAAGTTGTGTCTCGCTACCGCGACCCACAACTTCAAGTGGGAGAAAATTACTCATATTTGTTCGATTTGAGAACAAAATATTGATGTTTCAACACACATTTCGTTCTAAATAACTGCGATTTAAACGGCTATGTAAACTGATTAAATACGACTATAGTAACGCTGAGCAGCTTAAGGGTTAGGTATAGTTTAGTATATAGTCGCGCTGAGCAGTTTAATGGTTAGGTATAGTTTACTATATAGTCGCGCTGAGCAGTTTAATGGTTAGGTATAGTTTACTATATAGTCGCGCTGAGCAGTTTAAGGGTTAGGTATAGTTTACTATATAGTCGCGCTGAGCAGTTTAATGGTTAGGTATAGTTTACTATATAGTCGCGCTGAGCAGTTTAATGGTTAGGTATAGTTTACTATATAGTCGCGCTGAGCAGTTTAAGGGTTAGGTATAGTTTACTATATAGTCGCGCTGAGCAGTTTAAGGGTTAGGTATAGTTTACTATAGTCGCGCTGAGCAGTTTAAGGGTTAGGTATAGTTTACTATAGTCGCGCTGAGCAGTTTAATGGTTAGGTATAGTTTACTATAGTCGCGCTGAGCAGTTTCATGGTTAGGTATAGTTTACTATAGTCGCGCTGAGCAGTTTAAGGGTTAGGTATAGTTTACTATATAGTCGCGCTGAGCAGTTTAAGGGTTAGGTATAGTTTACTATATAGTCGCGCTGAGCAGTTTAAGGGTTAGGTATAGTTTACTATAGTCGCGCTGAGCAGTTTAATGGTTAGCTATAGTTTACTATAGTCGAGCTGAGCAGCTTAATGGTTAGGTATAGTTTACTATATAGTCGCGCTGAGCAGTTTAATGGTTAGGTATAGTTTACTATATAGTCGCGCTGAGCAGTTTAAGGGTTAGGTATAGTTTACTATAGTCGCGCTGAGCAGTTTAATGGTTAGGTATAGTTTACTATAGTCGCGCTGAGCAGTTTAATGGTTAGGTATAGTTTACTATAGTCGTGCTGAGCAGTTTAAGGGTTAGGTATAGTTTACTATAGTCGCGCTGAGCAGTTTAAGGGTTAGGTATAGTTTACTATAGTCGCGCTGAGCAGTTTAATAGTTAGGTATAGTTTACTATAGTCGCGCTGAGCAGTTTAAGGGTTAGGTATAGTTTACTATAGTCGCGCTGAGCAGTTTAATGGTTAGCTATAGTTTACTATATAGTCGCGCTGAGCAGTTTAAGGGTTAGGTATAGTTTACTATATAGTCGCGCTGGTCAGTTTAATGGTTAGGTATAGTTTACTATATAGTCGCGCTGAGCAGTTTAAGGGTTAGGTATAGTTTACTATAGTCGCGCTGAGCAGTTTAATGGTTAGGTATAGTTTACTATAGTCGCGCTGAGCAGTTTAAGGGTTAGGTATAGTTTACTATAGTCGCGCTGAGCAGTTTAAGGGTTAGGTATAGTTTACTATAGTCGCGCTGAGCAGTTTAATGGTTAGGTATAGTTTACTATAGTCGAGCTGGTCAGTTTAATGGTTAGGTATAGTTTACTATAGTCGCGCTGAGCAGTTTAATGGTTAGGTATAGTTTACTATAGTCGCGCTGGTCAGTTTAATGGTTAGGTATAGTTTACTATAGTCGCGCTGAGCAGTTTAAGGGTTAGGTATAGTTTACTATAGTCGCGCTGGTCAGTTTAATGGTTAGGTATAGTTTACTATATAGTCGCGCTGAGCAGTTTAAGGGTTAGGTATAGTTTACTATAGTCGCGCTGAGCAGTTTAATGGTTAGGTATAGTTTACTATAGTCGCGCTGAGCAGTTTAAGGGTTAGGTATAGTTTACTATAGTCGCGCTGAGCAGTTTAAGGGTTAGGTATAGTTTACTATAGTCGCGCTGAGCAGTTTAATGGTTAGGTATAGTTTACTATATAGTCGCGCTGAGCAGTTTAAGGGTTAGGTATAGTTTACTATATAGTCGCGCTGAGCAGTTTAATGGTTAGGTATAGTTTACTATATAGTCGTGCTGAGCAGTTTAATGGTTAGGTATAGTTTACTATATAGTCGCGCTGGGCAGTTTAAGGGTTAGGTATAGTTTACTATTGTCGCGCTGAGCAGTTTAATGGTTAGGTATAGTTTACTATAGTCGCGCTGAGCAGTTTAATGGTTAGGTATAGTTTACTATATAGTCGCGCTGAGCAGTTTAAGGGTTATGTATAGTTTACTATAGTCGCGCTGAGCAGTTTAATGGTTAGGTATAGTTTACTATAGTCGCGCTGAGCAGTTTAAGGGTTAGGTATAGTTTACTATAGTCGCGCTGAGCAGTTTAATGGTTAGGTATAGTTTACTATAGTCGAGCTGGTCAGTTTAATGGTTAGGTATAGTTTACTATAGTCGCGCTGAGCAGTTTAATGGTTGGGTATAGTTTACTATAGTCGCGCTGGTCAGTTTAATGGTTAGGTATAGTTTACTATAGTCGCGCCTAGCAGTTTAAGGGTTAGGTATAGTTTACTATAGTCGCGCTGGTCAGTTTAATGGTTAGGTATAGTTTACTATATAGTCGCGCTGAGCAGTTTAAGGGTTAGGTATAGTTTACTATAGACGCGCTGAGCAGTTTAAGGGTTAGGTATAGTTTACTATAGTCGCGCTGAGCAGTTTAATGGTTAGGTATAGTTTACTATAGTCGCGCTGAGCAGTTTAAGGGTTAGGTATAGTTTACTATATAGTCGCGCTGAGCAGTTTCAGGGTTAGGTATAGTTTACTATATAGTCGCGCTGAGCAGTTTAAGGGTTAGGTATAGTTTACTATAGTCGCGCTGAGCAGTTTAATGGTTAGCTATAGTTTACTATAGTCGAGCTGAGCAGCTTAATGGTTAGGTATAGTTTACTATATAGTCGCGCTGAGCAGTTTAATGGTTAGGTATAGTTTACTATATAGTCTCGCTGAGCAGTTTAAGGGTTAGGTATAGTTTACTATAGTCGCGCTGAGCAGTTTAATGGTTAGGTATAGTTTACTATAGTGGCGCTGGTCAGTTTAATGGTTAGGTATAGTTTACTATAGTCGCGCTGAGCAGTTTAATGGTTAGGTATAGTTTACTATATAGTCGCGCTGAGCAGTTTAAGGGTTAGGTATAGTTTACTATAGACGCGCTGAGCAGTTTAAGGGTTAGGTATAGTTTACTATAGTCGCGCTGAGCAGTTTAATGGTTAGGTATAGTTTACTATAGTCGCGCTGAGCAGTTTAAGGGTTAGGTATAGTTTACTATATAGTCGCGCTGAGCAGTTTAAGGGTTAGCTATAGTTTACTATAGTCGAGCTGAGCAGCTTAATGGTTAGGTATAGTTTACTATATAGTCGCGCTGAGCAATTTAATGGTTAGGTATAGTTTACTATATAGTCTCGCTGAGCAGTTTAAGGGTTAGGTATAGTTTACTATAGTCGCGCTGAGCAGTTTAATGGTTAGGTATAGTTTACTATAGTGGCGCTGGTCAGTTTAATGGTTAGGTATAGTTTACTATAGTCGCGCTGAGCAGTTTAAGGGTTAGGTATAGTTTACTATAGTCGCGCTGGTCAGTTAAATGGTTAGGTATAGTTTACTATAGTCGCGCTGAGCAGTTTAATGGTTAGGTATAGTTTACTATAGTGGCGCTGGTCAGTTTAATGGTTAGGTATAGTTTACTATAGTCGTGCTGAGCAGTTTAAGGGTTAGGTATAGTTTACTATAGTCGCGCTGGTCAGTTAAATGGTTAGGTATAGTTTACTATAGTCGCGCTGAGCAGTTTAAGGGTTAGGTATATATATATATATAGTTTACTATTGTCGCGCTGAGCAGTTTAAGGGTTAGGTATAGTTTACTATAGTCGCGCTGAGCAGTTTAATGGTTAGGTATAGTTTACTATAGTCGAGCTGGTCAGTTTAATGGTTAGGTATAGTTTACTATAGTCGCGCTGAGCAGTTTAATGGTTAGGTATAGTTTACTATAGTCGCGCTGGTCAGTTTAATGGTTAGGTATAGTTTACTATAGTCGCGCTGAGCAGTTTAAGGGTTAGGTATAGTTTACTATAGTCGCGCTGGTCAGTTTAATGGTTAGGTATAGTTTACTATATAGTCGCGCTGAGCAGTTTAAGGGTTAGGTATAGTTTACTATAGTCGCGCTGAGCAGTTTAATGGTTAGGTATAGTTTACTATAGTCGCGCTGAGCAGTTTAAGGGTTAGGTATAGTTTACTATAGTCACGCTGAGCAGTTTAAGGGTTAGGTATAGTTTACTATAGTCGCGCTGAGCAGTTTAATGGTTAGGTATAGTTTACTATATAGTCGCGCTGAGCAGTTTAAGGGTTAGGTATAGTTTACTATATAGTCGCGCTGAGCAGTTTAATGGTTAGGTATAGTTTACTATATAGTCGTGCTGAGCAGTTTAATGGTTAGGTATAGTTTACTATATAGTCGCGCTGAGCAGTTTAAGGGTTAGGTATAGTTTACTATAGTCGCGCTGAGCAGTTTAATGGTTAGGTATAGTTTACTATAGTCGCGCTGAGCAGTTTAATGGTTAGGTATAGTTTACTATATAGTCGCGCTGAGCAGTTTAAGGGTTATGTATAGTTTACTATAGTCGCGCTGAGCAGTTTAATGGTTAGGTATAGTTTACTATAGTCGCGCTGAGCAGTTTAAGGGTTAGGTATAGTTTACTATAGTCGCGCTGAGCAGTTTAATGGTTAGGTATAGTTTACTATAGTCGAGCTGGTCAGTTTAATGGTTGGGTATAGTTTACTATAGTCGCGCTGGTCAGTTTAATGGTTAGGTATAGTTTACTATAGTCGCGCCTAGCAGTTTAAGGGTTAGGTATAGTTTACTATAGTCACGCTGGTCAGTTTAATGGTTAGGTATAGTTTACTATATAGTCGCGCTGAGCAGTTTAAGGGTTAGGTATAGTTTACTATAGACGCGCTGAGCAGTTTAAGGGTTAGGTATAGTTTACTATAGTCGCGCTGAGCAGTTTAATGGTTAGGTATAGTTTACTATAGTCGCGCTGAGCAGTTTAAGGGTTAGGTATAGTTTACTATATAGTCGCGCTGAGCAGTTTAAGGGTTAGGTATAGTTTACTATATAGTCGCGCTGAGCAGTTTAAGGGTTAGGTATAGTTTACTATAGTCGCGCTGAGCAGTTTAATGGTTAGCTATAGTTTACTATAGTCGAGCTGAGCAGCTTAATGGTTAGGTATAGTTTACTATATAGTCGCGCTGAGCAGTTTAATGGTTAGGTATAGTTTACTATATAGTCTCGCTGAGCAGTTTAAGGGTTAGGTATAGTTTACTATAGTCGCGCTGAGCAGTTTAATGGTTAGGTATAGTTTACTATAGTGGCGCTGGTCAGTTTAATGGTTAGGTATAGTTTACTATAGTCGCGCTGAGCAGTTTAATGGTTAGGTATAGTTTACTATATAGTCGCGCTGAGCAGTTTAAGGGTTAGGTATAGTTTACTATAGACGCGCTGAGCAGTTTAAGGGTTAGGTATAGTTTACTATAGTCGCGCTGAGCAGTTTAATGGTTAGGTATAGTTTACTATAGTCGCGCTGAGCAGTTTAAGGGTTAGGTATAGTTTACTATTTAGTCGCGCTGAGCAGTTTAAGGGTTAGGTATAGTTTACTATATAGTCGCGCTGAGCAGTTTAAGGGTTAGGTATAGTTTACTATAGTCGCGCTGAGCAGTTTAATGGTTAGCTATAGTTTACTATAGTCGAGCTGAGCAGCTTAATGGTTAGGTATAGTTTACTATATAGTCGCGCTGAGCAGTTTAATGGTTAGGTATAGTTTACTATATAGTCTCGCTGAGCAGTTTAAGGGTTAGGTATAGTTTACTATAGTCGCGCTGAGCAGTTTAATGGTTAGGTATAGTTTACTATAGTGGCGCTGGTCAGTTTAATGGTTAGGTATAGTTTACTATAGTCGCGCTGAGCAGTTTAATGGTTAGGTATAGTTTACTATATAGTCGCGCTGAGCAGTTTAAGGGTTAGGTATAGTTTACTATAGACGCGCTGAGCAGTTTAAGGGTTAGGTATAGTTTACTATAGTCGCGCTGAGCAGTTTAATGGTTAGGTATAGTTTACTATAGTCGCGCTGAGCAGTTTAAGGGTTAGGTATAGTTTACTATATAGTCGCGCTGAGCAGTTTAAGGGTTAGCTATAGTTTACTATAGTCGAGCTGAGCAGCTTAATGGTTAGGTATAGTTTACTATATAGTCGCGCTGAGCAGTTTAATGGTTAGGTATAGTTTACTATATAGTCTCGCTGAGCAGTTTAAGGGTTAGGTATAGTTTACTATAGTCGCGCTGAGCAGTTTAATGGTTAGGTATAGTTTACTATAGTGGCGCTGGTCAGTTTAATGGTTAGGTATAGTTTACTATAGTCGCGCTGAGCAGTTTAAGGGTTAGGTATAGTTTACTATAGTCGCGCTGGTCAGTTAAATGGTTAGGTATAGTTTACTATAGTCGCGCTGAGCAGTTTAATGGTTAGGTATAGTTTACTATAGTGGCGCTGGTCAGTTTAATGGTTAGGTATAGTTTACTATAGTCGCGCTGAGCAGTTTAAGGGTTAGGTATAGTTTACTATAGTCGCGCTGGTCAGTTAAATGGTTAGGTATAGTTTACTATAGTCGCGCTGAGCAGTTTAAGGGTTAGGTATATATATATATATAGTTTACTATTGTCGCGCTGAGCAGTTTAAGGGTTAGGTATAGTTTACTATAGTCGCGCTGAGCAGTTTAATGGTTAGGTATAGTTTACTATAGTCGAGCTGGTCAGTTTAATGGTTAGGTATAGTTTACTATAGTCGCGCTGAGCAGTTTAATGGTTAGGTATAGTTTACTATAGTCGCGCTGGTCAGTTTAATGGTTAGGTATAGTTTACTATAGTCGCGCTGAGCAGTTTAAGGGTTAGGTATAGTTTACTATAGTCGCGCTGGTCAGTTTAATGGTTAGGTATAGTTTACTATATAGTCGCGCTGAGCAGTTTAAGGGTTAGGTATAGTTTACTATAGTCGCGCTGAGCAGTTTAATGGTTAGGTATAGTTTACTATAGTCGCGCTGAGCAGTTTAAGGGTTAGGTATAGTTTACTATAGTCACGCTGAGCAGTTTAAGGGTTAGGTATAGTTTACTATAGTCGCGCTGAGCAGTTTAATGGTTAGGTATAGTTTACTATATAGTCGCGCTGAGCAGTTTAAGGGTTAGGTATAGTTTACTATATAGTCGCGCTGAGCAGTTTAATGGTTAGGTATAGTTTACTATATAGTCGTGCTGAGCAGTTTAATGGTTAGGTATAGTTTACTATATAGTCGCGCTGAGCAGTTTAAGGGTTAGGTATAGTTTACTATAGTCGCGCTGAGCAGTTTAATGGTTAGGTATAGTTTACTATAGTCGCGCTGAGCAGTTTAATGGTTAGGTATAGTTTACTATATAGTCGCGCTGAGCAGTTTAAGGGTTATGTATAGTTTACTATAGTCGCGCTGAGCAGTTTAATGGTTAGGTATAGTTTACTATAGTCGCGCTGAGCAGTTTAAGGGTTAGGTATAGTTTACTATAGTCGCGCTGAGCAGTTTAATGGTTAGGTATAGTTTACTATAGTCGAGCTGGTCAGTTTAATGGTTAGGTATAGTTTACTATAGTCGCGCTGAGCAGTTTAATGGTTGGGTATAGTTTACTATAGTCGCGCTGGTCAGTTTAATGGTTAGGTATAGTTTACTATAGTCGCGCCTAGCAGTTTAAGGGTTAGGTATAGTTTACTATAGTCACGCTGGTCAGTTTAATGGTTAGGTATAGTTTACTATATAGTCGCGCTGAGCAGTTTAAGGGTTAGGTATAGTTTACTATAGACGCGCTGAGCAGTTTAAGGGTTAGGTATAGTTTACTATAGTCGCGCTGAGCAGTTTAATGGTTAGGTATAGTTTACTATAGTCGCGCTGAGCAGTTTAAGGGTTAGGTATAGTTTACTATATAGTCGCGCTGAGCAGTTTAAGGGTTAGGTATAGTTTACTATATAGTCGCGCTGAGCAGTTTAAGGGTTAGGTATAGTTTACTATAGTCGCGCTGAGCAGTTTAATGGTTAGCTATAGTTTACTATAGTCGAGCTGAGCAGCTTAATGGTTAGGTATAGTTTACTATATAGTCGCGCTGAGCAGTTTAATGGTTAGGTATAGTTTACTATATAGTCTCGCTGAGCAGTTTAAGGGTTAGGTATAGTTTACTATAGTCGCGCTGAGCAGTTTAATGGTTAGGTATAGTTTACTATAGTGGCGCTGGTCAGTTTAATGGTTAGGTATAGTTTACTATAGTCGCGCTGAGCAGTTTAATGGTTAGGTATAGTTTACTATATAGTCGCGCTGAGCAGTTTAAGGGTTAGGTATAGTTTACTATAGACGCGCTGAGCAGTTTAAGGGTTAGGTATAGTTTACTATAGTCGCGCTGAGCAGTTTAATGGTTAGGTATAGTTTACTATAGTCGCGCTGAGCAGTTTAAGGGTTAGGTATAGTTTACTATTTAGTCGCGCTGAGCAGTTTAAGGGTTAGGTATAGTTTACTATATAGTCGCGCTGAGCAGTTTAAGGGTTAGGTATAGTTTACTATAG
The DNA here is from genome assembly GCA_964017125.1 of Flabesymbios commensalis. NCBI lineage: Eukaryota > Metazoa > Annelida > Polychaeta > Terebellida > Flabelligeridae > Flabesymbios > Flabesymbios commensalis. Next base: position 56,685,088 of record OZ024915.1, read on the forward strand.
TCGCGCTGAGCAGTTTAATGGTTAGCTATAGTTTACTATAGTCGAGCTGAGCAGCTTAATGGTTAGGTATAGTTTACTATATAGTCGCGCTGAGCAGTTTAATGGTTAGGTATAGTTTACTATATAGTCTCGCTGAGCAGTTTAAGGGTTAGGTATAGTTTACTATAGTCGCGCTGAGCAGTTTAATGGTTAGGTATAGTTTACTATAGTGGCGCTGGTCAGTTTAATGGTTAGGTATAGTTTACTATAGTCGCGCTGAGCAGTTTAAGGGTTAGGTATAGTTTACTATAGTCGCGCTGGTCAGTTAAATGGTTAGGTATAGTTTACTATAGTCGCGCTGAGCAGTTTAATGGTTAGGTATAGTTTACTATAGTGGCGCTGGTCAGTTTAATGGTTAGGTATAGTTTACTATAGTCGCGCTGAGCAGTTTAAGGGTTAGGTATAGTTTACTATAGTCGCGCTGGTCAGTTAAATGGTTAGGTATAGTTTACTATAGTCGCGCTGAGCAGTTTAAGGGTTAGGTATATATATATATATAGTTTACTATTGTCGCGCTGAGCAGTTTAAGGGTTAGGTATAGTTTACTATAGTCGCGCTGAGCAGTTTAATGGTTAGGTATAGTTTACTATAGTCGAGCTGGTCAGTTTAATGGTTAGGTATAGTTTACTATAGTCGCGCTGAGCAGTTTAATGGTTAGGTATAGTTTACTATAGTCGCGCTGGTCAGTTTAATGGTTAGGTATAGTTTACTATAGTCGCGCTGAGCAGTTTAAGGGTTAGGTATAGTTTACTATAGTCGCGCTGGTCAGTTTAATGGTTAGGTATAGTTTACTATATAGTCGCGCTGAGCAGTTTAAGGGTTAGGTATAGTTTACTATAGTCGCGCTGAGCAGTTTAATGGTTAGGTATAGTTTACTATAGTCGCGCTGAGCAGTTTAAGGGTTAGGTATAGTTTACTATAGTCGCGCTGAGCAGTTTAAGGGTTAGGTATAGTTTACTATAGTCGCGCTGAGCAGTTTAATGGTTAGGTATAGTTCACTATATAGTCGCGCTGAGCAGTTTAAGGGTTAGGTATAGTTTACTATATAGTCGCGCTGAGCAGTTTAATGGTTAGGTATAGTTTACTATATAGTCGTGCTGAGCAGTTTAATGGTTAGGTATAGTTTACTATATAGTCGCGCTGGGCAGTTTAAGGGTTAGGTATAGTTTACTATTGTCGCGCTGAGCAGTTTAATGGTTAGGTATAGTTTACTATAGTCGCGCTGAGCAGTTTAATGGTTAGGTATAGTTTACTATATAGTCGCGCTGAGCAGTTTAAGGGTTATGTATAGTTTACTATAGTCGCGCTGAGCAGTTTAATGGTTAGGTATAGTTTACTATAGTCGCGCTGAGCAGTTTAAGGGTTAGGTATAGTTTACTATAGTCGCGCTGAGCAGTTTAATGGTTAGGTATAGTTTACTATAGTCGAGCTGGTCAGTTTAATGGTTAGGTATAGTTTACTATAGTCGCGCTGAGCAGTTTAATGGTTGGGTATAGTTTACTATAGTCGCGCTGGTCAGTTTAATGGTTAGGTATAGTTTACTATAGTCGCGCCTAGCAGTTTAAGGGTTAGGTATAGTTTACTATAGTCGCGCTGGTCAGTTTAATGGTTAGGTATGGTTTACTATATAGTCGCGCTGAGCAGTTTAAGGGTTAGGTATAGTTTACTATAGACGCGCTGAGCAGTTTAAGGGTTAGGTATAGTTTACTATAGTCGCGCTGAGCAGTTTAATGGTTAGGTATAGTTTACTATAGTCGCGCTGAGCAGTTTAAGGGTTAGGTATAGTTTACTATATAGTCGCGCTGAGCAGTTTCAGGGTTAGGTATAGTTTACTATATAGTCGCGCTGAGCAGTTTAAGGGTTAGGTATAGTTTACTATAGTCGCGCTGAGCAGTTTAATGGTTAGCTATAGTTTACTATAGTCGAGCTGAGCAGCTTAATGGTTAGGTATAGTTTACTATATAGTCGCGCTGAGCAGTTTAATGGTTAGGTATAGTTTACTATATAGTCTCGCTGAGCAGTTTAAGGGTTAGGTATAGTTTACTATAGTCGCGCTGAGCAGTTTAATGGTTAGGTATAGTTTACTATAGTGGCGCTGGTCAGTTTAATGGTTAGGTATAGTTTACTATAGTCGCGCTGAGCAGTTTAATGGTTAGGTATAGTTTACTATATAGTCGCGCTGAGCAGTTTAAGGGTTAGGTATAGTTTACTATAGACGCGCTGAGCAGTTTAAGGGTTAGGTATAGTTTACTATAGTCGCGCTGAGCAGTTTAATGGTTAGGTATAGTTTACTATAGTCGCGCTGAGCAGTTTAAGGGTTCGGTATAGTTTACTATATAGTCGCGCTGAGCAGTTTAAGGGTTAGCTATAGTTTACTATAGTCGAGCTGAGCAGCTTAATGGTTAGGTATAGTTTACTATATAGTCGCGCTGAGCAGTTTAATGGTTAGGTATAGTTTACTATATAGTCTCGCTGAGCAGTTTAAGGGTTAGGTATAGTTTACTATAGTCGCGCTGAGCAGTTTAATGGTTAGGTATAGTTTACTATAGTGGCGCTGGTCAGTTTAATGGTTAGGTATAGTTTACTATAGTCGCGCTGAGCAGTTTAAGGGTTAGGTATAGTTTACTATAGTCGCGCTGGTCAGTTAAATGGTTAGGTATAGTTTACTATAGTCGCGCTGAGCAGTTTAATGGTTAGGTATAGTTTACTATAGTGGCGCTGGTCAGTTTAATGGTTAGGTATAGTTTACTATAGTCGCGCTGAGCAGTTTAAGGGTTAGGTATAGTTTACTATAGTCGCGCTGGTCAGTTAAATGGTTAGGTATAGTTTACTATAGTCGCGCTGAGCAGTTTAAGGGTTAGGTATATATATATATATAGTTTACTATAGTCGCGCTGAGCAGTTTAATGGTTAGCTATAGTTTACTATAGTCGAGCTGAGCAGCTTAATGGTTAGGTATAGTTTACTATATAGTCGCGCTGAGCAGTTTAATGGTTAGGTATAGTTTACTATATAGTCTCGCTGAGCAGTTTAAGGGTTAGGTATAGTTTACTATAGTCGCGCTGAGCAGTTTAATGGTTAGGTATAGTTTACTATAGTGGCGCTGGTCAGTTTAATGGTTAGGTATAGTTTACTATAGTCGCGCTGAGCAGTTTAATGGTTAGGTATAGTTTACTATATAGTCGCGCTGAGCAGTTTAAGGGTTAGGTATAGTTTACTATAGACGCGCTGAGCAGTTTAAGGGTTAGGTATAGTTTACTATAGTCGCGCTGAGCAGTTTAATGGTTAGGTATAGTTTACTATAGTCGCGCTGAGCAGTTTAAGGGTTCGGTATAGTTTACTATATAGTCGCGCTGAGCAGTTTAAGGGTTAGCTATAGTTTACTATAGTCGAGCTGAGCAGCTTAATGGTTAGGTATAGTTTACTATATAGTCGCGCTGAGCAGTTTAATGGTTAGGTATAGTTTACTATATAGTCTCGCTGAGCAGTTTAAGGGTTAGGTATAGTTTACTATAGTCGCGCTGAGCAGTTTAATGGTTAGGTATAGTTTACTATAGTGGCGCTGGTCAGTTTAATGGTTAGGTATAGTTTACTATAGTCGCGCTGAGCAGTTTAAGGGTTAGGTATAGTTTACTATAGTCGCGCTGGTCAGTTAAATGGTTAGGTATAGTTTACTATAGTCGCGCTGAGCAGTTTAATGGTTAGGTATAGTTTACTATAGTGGCGCTGGTCAGTTTAATGGTTAGGTATAGTTTACTATAGTCGCGCTGAGCAGTTTAAGGGTTAGGTATAGTTTACTATAGTCGCGCTGGTCAGTTAAATGGTTAGGTATAGTTTACTATAGTCGCGCTGAGCAGTTTAAGGGTTAGGTATATATATATATATAGTTTACTATTGTCGCGCTGAGCAGTTTAAGGGTTAGGTATAGTTTACTATAGTCGCGCTGAGCAGTTTAATGGTTAGGTATAGTTTACTATAGTCGAGCTGGTCAGTTTAATGGTTAGGTATAGTTTACTATAGTCGCGCTGAGCAGTTTAATGGTTAGGTATAGTTTACTATAGTCGCGCTGGTCAGTTTAATGGTTAGGTATAGTTTACTATAGTCGCGCTGAGCAGTTTAAGGGTTAGGTATAGTTTACTATAGTCGCGCTGGTCAGTTTAATGGTTAGGTATAGTTTACTATATAGTCGCGCTGAGCAGTTTAAGGGTTAGGTATAGTTTACTATAGTCGCGCTGAGCAGTTTAATGGTTAGGTATAGTTTACTATAGTCGCGCTGAGCAGTTTAAGGGTTAGGTATAGTTTACTATAGTCGCGCTGGTCAGTTTAATGGTTAGGTATAGTTTACTATATAGTCGCGCTGAGCAGTTTAAGGGTTAGGTATAGTTTACTATAGTCGCGCTGAGCAGTTTAATGGTTAGGTATAGTTTACTATAGTCGCGCTGAGCAGTTTAAGGGTTAGGTATAGTTTACTATAGTCGCGCTGAGCAGTTTAAGGGTTAGGTATAGTTTACTATAGTCGCGCTGAGCAGTTTAATGGTTAGGTATAGTTTACTATATAGTCGCGCTGAGCAGTTTAAGGGTTAGGTATAGTTTACTATATAGTCGCGCTGAGCAGTTTAATGGTTAGGTATAGTTTACTATATAGTCGTGCTGAGCAGTTTAATGGTTAGGTATAGTTTACTATGTAGTCGCGCTGGGCAGTTTAAGGGTTAGGTATAGTTTACTATTGTCGCGCTGAGCAGTTTAATGGTTAGGTATAGTTTACTATAGTCGCGCTGAGCAGTTTAATGGTTAGGTATAGTTTACTATATAGTCGCGCTGAGCAGTTTAAGGGTTATGTATAGTTTACTATAGTCGCGCTGAGCAGTTTAATGGTTAGGTATAGTTTACTATAGTCGCGCTGAGCAGTTTAAGGGTTAGGTATAGTTTACTATAGTCGCGCTGAGCAGTTTAATGGTTAGGTATAGTTTACTATAGTCGAGCTGGTCAGTTTAATGGTTAGGTATAGTTTACTATAGTCGCGCTGAGCAGTTTAATGGTTGGGTATAGTTTACTATAGTCGCGCTGGTCAGTTTAATGGTTAGGTATAGTTTACTATAGTCGCGCCTAGCAGTTTAAGGGTTAGGTATAGTTTACTATAGTCGCGCTGGTCAGTTTAATGGTTAGGTATAGTTTACTATATAGTCGCGCTGAGCAGTTTAAGGGTTAGGTATAGTTTACTATAGACGCGCTGAGCAGTTTAAGGGTTAGGTATAGTTTACTATAGTCGCGCTGAGCAGTTTAATGGTTAGGTATAGTTTACTATAGTCGCGCTGAGCAGTTTAAGGGTTAGGTATAGTTTACTATATAGTCGCGCTGAGCAGTTTCAGGGTTAGGTATAGTTTACTATATAGTCGCGCTGAGCAGTTTAAGGGTTAGGTATAGTTTACTATAGTCGCGCTGAGCAGTTTAATGGTTAGCTATAGTTTACTATAGTCGAGCTGAGCAGCTTAATGGTTAGGTATAGTTTACTATATAGTCGCGCTGAGCAGTTTAATGGTTAGGTATAGTTTACTATATAGTCTCGCTGAGCAGTTTAAGGGTTAGGTATAGTTTACTATAGTCGCGCTGAGCAGTTTAATGGTTAGGTATAGTTTACTATAGTGGCGCTGGTCAGTTTAATGGTTAGGTATAGTTTACTATAGTCGCGCTGAGCAGTTTAATGGTTAGGTATAGTTTACTATATAGTCGCGCTGAGCAGTTTAAGGGTTAGGTATAGTTTACTATAGACGCGCTGAGCAGTTTAAGGGTTAGGTATAGTTTACTATAGTCGCGCTGAGCAGTTTAATGGTTAGGTATAGTTTACTATAGTCGCGCTGAGCAGTTTAAGGGTTCGGTATAGTTTACTATATAGTCGCGCTGAGCAGTTTAAGGGTTAGCTATAGTTTACTATAGTCGAGCTGAGCAGCTTAATGGTTAGGTATAGTTTACTATATAGTCGCGCTGAGCAGTTTAATGGTTAGGTATAGTTTACTATATAGTCTCGCTGAGCAGTTTAAGGGTTAGGTATAGTTTACTATAGTCGCGCTGAGCAGTTTAATGGTTAGGTATAGTTTACTATAGTGGCGCTGGTCAGTTTAATGGTTAGGTATAGTTTACTATAGTCGCGCTGAGCAGTTTAAGGGTTAGGTATAGTTTACTATAGTCGCGCTGGTCAGTTAAATGGTTAGGTATAGTTTACTATAGTCGCGCTGAGCAGTTTAATGGTTAGGTATAGTTTACTATAGTGGCGCTGGTCAGTTTAATGGTTAGGTATAGTTTACTATAGTCGCGCTGAGCAGTTTAAGGGTTAGGTATAGTTTACTATAGTCGCGCTGGTCAGTTAAATGGTTAGGTATAGTTTACTATAGTCGCGCTGAGCAGTTTAAGGGTTAGGTATATATATATATATAGTTTACTATTGTCGCGCTGAGCAGTTTAAGGGTTAGGTATAGTTTACTATAGTCGCGCTGAGCAGTTTAATGGTTAGGTATAGTTTACTATAGTCGAGCTGGTCAGTTTAATGGTTAGGTATAGTTTACTATAGTCGCGCTGAGCAGTTTAATGGTTAGGTATAGTTTACTATAGTCGCGCTGGTCAGTTTAATGGTTAGGTATAGTTTACTATAGTCGCGCTGAGCAGTTTAAGGGTTAGGTATAGTTTACTATAGTCGCGCTGGTCAGTTTAATGGTTAGGTATAGTTTACTATATAGTCGCGCTGAGCAGTTTAAGGGTTAGGTATAGTTTACTATAGTCGCGCTGAGCAGTTTAATGGTTAGGTATAGTTTACTATAGTCGCGCTGAGCAGTTTAAGGGTTAGGTATAGTTTACTATAGTCGCGCTGAGCAGTTTAATGGTTAGGTATAGTTTACTATATAGTCGCGCTGAGCAGTTTAAGGGTTAGGTATAGTTTACTATATAGTCGCGCTGAGCAGTTTAATGGTTAGGTATAGTTTACTATATAGTCGTGCTGAGCAGTTTAATGGTTAGGTATAGTTTACTATATAGTCGCGCTGAGCAGTTTAAGGGTTAGGTATAGTTTACTATAGTCGCGCTGAGCAGTTTAATGGTTAGGTATAGTTTACTATAGTCGCGCTGAGCAGTTTAATGGTTAGGTATAGTTTACTATATAGTCGCGCTGAGCAGTTTAAGGGTTATGTATAGTTTACTATAGTCGCGCTGAGCAGTTTAATGGTTAGGTATAGTTTACTATAGTCGCGCTGAGCAGTTTAAGGGTTAGGTATAGTTTACTATAGTCGCGCTGAGCAGTTTAATGGTTAGGTATAGTTTACTATAGTCGAGCTGGTCAGTTTAATGGTTAGGTATAGTTTACTATAGTCGCGCTGAGCAGTTTAATGGTTGGGTATAGTTTACTATAGTCGCGCTGGTCAGTTTAATGGTTAGGTATAGTTTACTATAGTCGCGCCTAGCAGTTTAAGGGTTAGGTATAGTTTACTATAGTCGCGCTGGTCAGTTTAATGGTTAGGTATAGTTTACTATATAGTCGCGCTGAGCAGTTTAAGGGTTAGGTATAGTTTACTATAGACGCGCTGAGCAGTTTAAGGGTTAGGTATAGTTTACTATAGTCGCGCTGAGCAGTTTAATGGTTAGGTATAGTTTACTATAGTCGCGCTGAGCAGTTTAAGGGTTAGGTATAGTTTACTATATAGTCGCGCTGAGCAGTTTAAGGGTTAGGTATAGTTTACTATATAGTCGCGCTGAGCAGTTTAAGGGTTAGGTATAGTTTACTATAGTCGCGCTGAGCAGTTTAATGGTTAGCTATAGTTTACTATAGTCGAGCTGAGCAGCTTAATGGTTAGGTATAGTTTACTATATAGTCGCGCTGAGCAGTTTAATGGTTAGGTATAGTTTACTATATAGTCTCGCTGAGCAGTTTAAGGGTTAGGTATAGTTTACTATAGTCGCGCTGAGCAGTTTAATGGTTAGGTATAGTTTACTATAGTGGCGCTGGTCAGTTTAATGGTTAGGTATAGTTTACTATAGTCGCGCTGAGCAGTTTAATGGTTAGGTATAGTTTACTATATAGTCGCGCTGAGCAGTTTAAGGGTTAGGTATAGTTTACTATAGACGCGCTGAGCAGTTTAAGGGTTAGGTATAGTTTACTATAGTCGCGCTGAGCAGTTTAATGGTTAGGTATAGTTTACTATAGTCGCGCTGAGCAGTTTAAGGGTTAGGTATAGTTTACTATTTAGTCGCGCTGAGCAGTTTAAGGGTTAGGTATAGTTTACTATATAGTCGCGCTGAGCAGTTTAAGGGTTAGGTATAGTTTACTATAGTCGCGCTGAGCAGTTTAATGGTTAGCTATAGTTTACTATAGTCGAGCTGAGCAGCTTAATGGTTAGGTATAGTTTACTATATAGTCGCGCTGAGCAGTTTAATGGTTAGGTATAGTTTACTATATAGTCTCGCTGAGCAGTTTAAGGGTTAGGTATAGTTTACTATAGTCGCGCTGAGCAGTTTAATGGTTAGGTATAGTTTACTATAGTGGCGCTGGTCAGTTTAATGGTTAGGTATAGTTTACTATAGTCGCGCTGAGCAGTTTAAGGGTTAGGTATAGTTTACTATAGTCGCGCTGGTCAGTTAAATGGTTAGGTATAGTTTACTATAGTCGCGCTGAGCAGTTTAATGGTTAGGTATAGTTTACTATAGTGGCGCTGGTCAGTTTAATGGTTAGGTATAGTTTACTATAGTCGCGCTGAGCAGTTTAAGGGTTAGGTATAGTTTACTATAGTCGCGCTGGTCAGTTAAATGGTTAGGTATAGTTTACTATAGTCGCGCTGAGCAGTTTAAGGGTTAGGTATATATATATATATAGTTTACTATTGTCGCGCTGAGCAGTTTAAGGGTTAGGTATAGTTTACTATAGTCGCGCTGAGCAGTTTAATGGTTAGGTATAGTTTACTATAGTCGAGCTGGTCAGTTTAATGGTTAGGTATAGTTTACTATAGTCGCGCTGAGCAGTTTAATGGTTAGGTATAGTTTACTATAGTCGCGCTGGTCAGTTTAATGGTTAGGTATAGTTTACTATAGTCGCGCTGAGCAGTTTAAGGGTTAGGTATAGTTTACTATAGTCGCGCTGGTCAGTTTAATGGTTAGGTATAGTTTACTATATAGTCGCGCTGAGCAGTTTAAGGGTTAGGTATAGTTTACTATAGTCGCGCTGAGCAGTTTAATGGTTAGGTATAGTTTACTATAGTCGCGCTGAGCAGTTTAAGGGTTAGGTATAGTTTACTATAGTCGCGCTGAGCAGTTTAAGGGTTAGGTATAGTTTACTATAGTCGCGCTGAGCAGTTTAATGGTTAGGTATAGTTTACTATATAGTCGCGCTGAGCAGTTTAAGGGTTAGGTATAGTTTACTATATAGTCGCGCTGAGCAGTTTAATGGTTAGGTATAGTTTACTATATAGTCGTGCTGAGCAGTTTAATGGTTAGGTATAGTTTACTATATAGTCGCGCTGAGCAGTTTAAGGGTTAGGTATAGTTTACTATAGTCGCGCTGAGCAGTTTAATGGTTAGGTATAGTTTACTATAGTCGCGCTGAGCAGTTTAATGGTTAGGTATAGTTTACTATATAGTCGCGCTGAGCAGTTTAAGGGTTATGTATAGTTTACTATAGTCGCGCTGAGCAGTTTAATGGTTAGGTATAGTTTACTATAGTCGCGCTGAGCAGTTTAAGGGTTAGGTATAGTTTACTATAGTCGCGCTGAGCAGTTTAATGGTTAGGTATAGTTTACTATAGTCGAGCTGGTCAGTTTAATGGTTAGGTATAGTTTACTATAGTCGCGCTGAGCAGTTTAATGGTTGGGTATAGTTTACTATAGTCGCGCTGGTCAGTTTAATGGTTAGGTATAGTTTACTATAGTCGCGCCTAGCAGTTTAAGGGTTAGGTATAGTTTACTATAGTCGCGCTGGTCAGTTTAATGGTTAGGTATAGTTTACTATATAGTCGCGCTGAGCAGTTTAAGGGTTAGGTATAGTTTACTATAGACGCGCTGAGCAGTTTAAGGGTTAGGTATAGTTTACTATAGTCGCGCTGAGCAGTTTAATGGTTAGGTATAGTTTACTATAGTCGCGCTGAGCAGTTTAAGGGTTAGGTATAGTTTACTATATAGTCGCGCTGAGCAGTTTAAGGGTTAGGTATAGTTTACTATATAGTCGCGCTGAGCAGTTTAAGGGTTAGGTATAGTTTACTATAGTCGCGCTGAGCAGTTTAATGGTTAGCTATAGTTTACTATAGTCGAGCTGAGCAGCTTAATGGTTAGGTATAGTTTACTATATAGTCGCGCTGAGCAGTTTAATGGTTAGGTATAGTTTACTATATAGTCTCGCTGAGCAGTTTAAGGGTTAGGTATAGTTTACTATAGTCGCGCTGAGCAGTTTAATGGTTAGGTATAGTTTACTATAGTGGCGCTGGTCAGTTTAATGGTTAGGTATAGTTTACTATAGTCGCGCTGAGCAGTTTAATGGTTGGGTATAGTTTACTATAGTCGCGCTGGTCAGTTTAATGGTTAGGTATAGTTTACTATAGTCGCGCCTAGCAGTTTAAGGGTTAGGTATAGTTTACTATAGTCGCGCTGGTCAGTTTAATGGTTAGGTATAGTTTACTATATAGTCGCGCTGAGCAGTTTAAGGGTTAGGTATAGTTTACTATAGACGCGCTGAGCAGTTTAAGGGTTAGGTATAGTTTACTATAGTCGCGCTGAGCAGTTTAATGGTTAGGTATAGATTACTATAGTCGCGCTGAGCAGTTTAAGGGTTAGGTATAGTTTACTATATAGTCGCGCTGAGCAGTTTAAGGGTTAGGTATAGTTTACTATATAGTCGCGCTGAGCAGTTTAAGGGTTAGGTATAGTTTACTATAGTCGCGCTGAGCAGTTTAATGGTTAGCTATAGTTTACTATAGTCGAGCTGAGCAGCTTAATGGTTAGGTATAGTTTACTATATAGTCTCGCTGAGCAGTTTAAGGGTTAGGTATAGTTTACTATAGTCGCGCTGAGCAGTTTAATGGTTAGGTATAGTTTACTATAGTGGCGCTGGTCAGTTTAATGGTTAGGTATAGTTTACTATAGTCGCGCTGAGCAGTTTAATGGTTAGGTATAGTTTACTATATAGTCGCGCTGAGCAGTTTAAGGGTTAGGTATAGTTTACTATAGACGCGCTGAGCAGTTTAAGGGTTAGGTATAGTTTACTATAGTCGCGCTGAGCAGTTTAATGGTTAGGTATAGTTTACTATAGTCGCGCTGAGCAGTTTAAGGGTTAGGTATAGTTTACTATATAGTCGCGCTGAGCAGTTTAAGGGTTAGGTATAGTTTACTATATAGTCGCGCTGAGCAGTTTAAGGGTTAGGTATAGTTTACTATAGTCGCGCTGAGCAGTTTAATGGTTAGCTATAGTTTACTATAGTCGAGCTGAGCAGCTTAATGGTTAGGTATAGTTTACTATATAGTCGCGCTGAGCAGTTTAATGGTTAGGTATAGTTTACTATATAGTCTCGCTGAGCAGTTTAAGGGTTAGGTATAGTTTACTATAGTCGCGCTGAGCAGTTTAATGGTTAGGTATAGTTTACTATAGTGGCGCTGGTCAGTTTAATGGTTAGGTATAGTTTACTATAGTCGCGCTGAGCAGTTTAAGGGTTAGGTATAGTTTACTATAGTCGCGCTGGTCAGTTAAATGGTTAGGTATAGTTTACTATAGTCGCGCTGAGCAGTTTAAGGGTTAGGTATAGTTTACTATATAGTCGCGCTGAGCAGTTTAAGGGTTAGGTATAGTTTACTATATAGTCGAGCTGAGCAGTTTAAGGGTTAGGTATAGTTTACTATTGTCGCGCTGAGCAGTTTAAGGGTTAGGTATAGTTTACTATAGTCGCGCTGAGCAGTTTAATGGTTAGGTATAGTTTACTATAGTCGCGCTGAGCAGTTTAAGGGTTAGGTATAGTTTACTATAGTCGCGCTGAGCAGTTTAAGGGTTAGGTATAGTTTACTATATAGTCGCGCTGGGCAGTTTAAGGGTTAGGTGTAGTTTACTATAGTCGCGCTGAGCAGTTTAAGGGTTAGGTATAGTTTACTATAGTCGCGCTGAGCAGTTTAAGGGTTAGGTATAGTTTACTATATAGTCGCGCTGAGCAGTTTAAGGTTAGGTATAGTTTACTATATAGTCGCGCTGAGCAGTTTAAGGGTTAGGTATAGTTTACTGTAGTCGCGCTGAGCAGTTTAATGGTTAGGTATAGTTTACTATAGTCGCGCTGAGCAGTTTAATTGTTAGGTATAGTTTACTATATAGTCGCGCTGAGCAGTTTAAGGGTTAGGTATAGTTTACTATAGTCGCGCTGAGCAGTTTAATGGTTAGGTATAGTTTACTATAGTCGCGCTGAGCAGTTTAAGGGTTAGGTATAGTTTACTATAGTCGCGCTGAGCAGTTTAATGGTTAGGTATAGTTTGCTATAGTCGAGCTGGTCAGTTTAATGGTTAGGTATAGTTTACTATAGTCGTGCTGAGCAGTTTAAGGGTTAGGTATAGTTTACTATAGTCGCGCTGGTCAGTTTAATGGTTAGGTATAGTTTACTATAGTCGCGCTGAGCAGTTTAAGGGTCAGGTATAGTTTACTATAGTCGCGCTGGTCAGTTTAATGGTTAGGTATAGGTTACTATATAGTCGCGCTGAGCAGTTTAAGGGTTAGGTATAGTTTACTATAGTCGCGCTGAGCAGTTTAATGGTTAGGTATAGTTTACTATAGTCGCGCTGAGCAGTTTAAGGGTTAGGTATAGTTTACTATAGTCGCGCTGAGCAGTTTAAGGGTTAGATATAGTTTACTATAGTCGCGCTGAGCAATTTAATGGTTAGGTATAGTTTACTATATAGTCGCGCTGAGCAGTTTAAGGGTTAGGTATAGTTTACTATATAGTCGCGCTGAGCAGTTTAATGGTTAGGTATAGTTTACTATATAGTCGCGCTGAGCAGTTTAATGGTTAGGTATAGTTTACTATATAGTCGCGCTGAGCAGTTTAAGGGTTAGGTATAGTTTACTATAGTCGCGCTTAGCAGTTTAATGGTTAGGTATAGTTTACTATAGTCGCGCTGAGCAGTTTAATGGTTAGGTATAGTTTACTATATAGTCGCGCTGAGCAGTTTAAGGGTTAGGTATAGTTTACTATAGTCGCGCTGAGCAGTTTAATGGTTAGGTATAGTTTACTATAGTCGCGCTGAGCAGTTTAAGGGTTAGGTATAGTTTACTATAGTCGCGCTGAGCAGTTTAATGGTTAGGTATAGTTTACTATAGTCGAGCTGGTCAGTTTAATGGTTAGGTATAGTTTACTATAGTCGCGCTGAGCAGTTTAATGGTTAGGTATAATTTACTATAGTCGCGCTGGTCAGTTTAATGGTTAGGTATAGTTTACTATAGTCGCGCTGAGCAGTTTAAGGGTTAGGTATAGTTTACTATAGTCGCGCTGGTCAGTTTAATGGTTAGGTATAGTTTACTATATAGTCGCGCTGAGCAGTTTAAGGGTTAGGTATAGTTTACTATAGTCGCGCTGAGCAGTTTAAGGGTTAGGTATAGTTTACTATAGTCGCGCTGAGCAGTTTAATGGTTAGGTATAGTTTACTATAGTCGCGCTGAGCAGTTTAAGGGTTAGGTATAGTTTACTATATAGTCGTGCTGAGCAGTTCAAGGGTTAGGTATAGTTTACTATATAGTCGCGCTGGTCAGTTTAATGGTTAGGTATAGTTTACTATATAGTCGCGCTGAGCAGTTTAATGGTTAGGTATAGTTTACTATAGTTGCGCTGGTCAGTTTAATGGTTAGGTATAGTTTACTATAGTCGCGCTGAGCAGTTTAATGGTTGGGTATAGTTTACTATAGTCGCGCTGGTCAGTTTAATGGTTAGGTATAGTTTACTATAGTCGCGCCTAGCAGTTTAAGGGTTAGGTATAGTTTACTATAGTCGCGCTGGTCAGTTTAATGGTTAGGTATAGTTTACTATATAGTCGCGCTGAGCAGTTTAAGGGTTAGGTATAGTTTACTATAGACGCGCTGAGCAGTTTAAGGGTTAGGTATAGTTTACTATAGTCGCGCTGAGCAGTTTAATGGTTAGGTATAGTTTACTATAGTCGCGCTGAGCAGTTTAAGGGTTAGGTATAGTTTACTATATAGTCGCGCTGAGCAGTTTAAGGGTTAGGTATAGTTTACTATATAGTCGCGCTGAGCAGTTTAAGGGTTAGGTATAGTTTACTATAGTCGCGCTGAGCAGTTTAATGGTTAGCTATAGTTTACTATAGTCGAGCTGAGCAGCTTAATGGTTAGGTATAGTTTACTATATAGTCGCGCTGAGCAGTTTAATGGTTAGGTATAGTTTACTATATAGTCTCGCTGAGCAGTTTAAGGGTTAGGTATAGTTTACTATAGTCGCGCTGAGCAGTTTAATGGTTAGGTATAGTTTACTATAGTGGCGCTGGTCAGTTTAATGGTTAGGTATAGTTTACTATAGTCGCGCTGAGCAGTTTAAGGGTTAGGTATAGTTTACTATAGTCGCGCTGGTCAGTTAAATGGTTAGGTATAGTTTACTATAGTCGCGCTGAGCAGTTTAAGGGTTAGGTATAGTTTACTATATAGTCGCGCTGAGCAGTTTAAGGGTTAGGTATAGTTTACTATATAGTCGAGCTGAGCAGTTTAAGGGTTAGGTATAGTTTACTATTGTCGCGCTGAGCAGTTTAAGGGTTAGGTATAGTTTACTATAGTCGCGCTGAGCAGTTTAATGGTTAGGTATAGTTTACTATAGTCGCGCTGAGCAGTTTAAGGGTTAGGTATAGTTTACTATAGTCGCGCTGAGCAGTTTAAGGGTTAGGTATAGTTTACTATATAGTCGCGCTGGGCAGTTTAAGGGTTAGGTGTAGTTTACTATAGTCGCGCTGAGCAGTTTAAGGGTTAGGTATAGTTTACTATAGTCGCGCTGAGCAGTTTAAGGGTTAGGTATAGTTTACTATATAGTCGCGCTGAGCAGTTTAAGGTTAGGTATAGTTTACTATATAGTCGCGCTGAGCAGTTTAAGGGTTAGGTATAGTTTACTGTAGTCGCGCTGAGCAGTTTAATGGTTAGGTATAGTTTACTATAGTCGCGCTGAGCAGTTTAATTGTTAGGTATAGTTTACTATATAGTCGCGCTGAGCAGTTTAAGGGTTAGGTATAGTTTACTATAGTCGCGCTGAGCAGTTTAATGGTTAGGTATAGTTTACTAT
The DNA here is from genome assembly GCA_964017125.1 of Flabesymbios commensalis. NCBI lineage: Eukaryota > Metazoa > Annelida > Polychaeta > Terebellida > Flabelligeridae > Flabesymbios > Flabesymbios commensalis. The sequence continues at coordinate 56,700,395 of OZ024915.1, forward strand.
AGTCGCGCTGAGCAGTTTAAGGGTTAGGTATAGTTTACTATAGTCGCGCTGAGCAGTTTAATGGTTAGGTATAGTTTGCTATAGTCGAGCTGGTCAGTTTAATGGTTAGGTATAGTTTACTATAGTCGTGCTGAGCAGTTTAAGGGTTAGGTATAGTTTACTATAGTCGCGCTGGTCAGTTTAATGGTTAGGTATAGTTTACTATAGTCGCGCTGAGCAGTTTAAGGGTCAGGTATAGTTTACTATAGTCGCGCTGGTCAGTTTAATGGTTAGGTATAGTTTACTATATAGTCGCGCTGAGCAGTTTAAGGGTTAGGTATAGTTTACTATAGTCGCGCTGAGCAGTTTAATGGTTAGGTATAGTTTACTATAGTCGCGCTGAGCAGTTTAAGGGTTAGGTATAGTTTACTATAGTCGCGCTGAGCAGTTTAAGGGTTAGATATAGTTTACTATAGTCGCGCTGAGCAATTTAATGGTTAGGTATAGTTTACTATATAGTCGCGCTGAGCAGTTTAAGGGTTAGGTATAGTTTACTATATAGTCGCGCTGAGCAGTTTAATGGTTAGGTATAGTTTACTATATAGTCGCGCTGAGCAGTTTAATGGTTAGGTATAGTTTACTATATAGTCGCGCTGAGCAGTTTAAGGGTTAGGTATAGTTTACTATAGTCGCGCTTAGCAGTTTAATGGTTAGGTATAGTTTACTATAGTCGCGCTGAGCAGTTTAATGGTTAGGTATAGTTTACTATATAGTCGCGCTGAGCAGTTTAAGGGTTAGGTATAGTTTACTATAGTCGCGCTGAGCAGTTTAATGGTTAGGTATAGTTTACTATAGTCGCGCTGAGCAGTTTAAGGGTTAGGTATAGTTTACTATAGTCGCGCTGAGCAGTTTAATGGTTAGGTATAGTTTACTATAGTCGAGCTGGTCAGTTTAATGGTTAGGTATAGTTTACTATAGTCGCGCTGAGCAGTTTAATGGTTAGGTATAATTTACTATAGTCGCGCTGGTCAGTTTAATGGTTAGGTATAGTTTACTATAGTCGCGCTGAGCAGTTTAAGGGTTAGGTATAGTTTACTATAGTCGCGCTGGTCAGTTTAATGGTTAGGTATAGTTTACTATATAGTCGCGCTGAGCAGTTTAAGGGTTAGGTATAGTTTACTATAGTCGCGCTGAGCAGTTTAAGGGTTAGGTATAGTTTACTATAGTCGCGCTGAGCAGTTTAATGGTTAGGTATAGTTTACTATAGTCGCGCTGAGCAGTTTAAGGGTTAGGTATAGTTTACTATATAGTCGTGCTGAGCAGTTCAAGGGTTAGGTATAGTTTACTATATAGTCGCGCTGGTCAGTTTAATGGTTAGGTATAGTTTACTATATAGTCGCGCTGAGCAGTTTAATGGTTAGGTATAGTTTACTATAGTTGCGCTGGTCAGTTTAATGGTTAGGTATAGTTTACTATAGTCGCGCTGAGCAGTTTAATGGTTGGGTATAGTTTACTATAGTCGCGCTGGTCAGTTTAATGGTTAGGTATAGTTTACTATAGTCGCGCCTAGCAGTTTAAGGGTTAGGTATAGTTTACTATAGTCGCGCTGGTCAGTTTAATGGTTAGGTATAGTTTACTATATAGTCGCGCTGAGCAGTTTAAGGGTTAGGTATAGTTTACTATAGACGCGCTGAGCAGTTTAAGGGTTAGGTATAGTTTACTATAGTCGCGCTGAGCAGTTTAATGGTTAGGTATAGTTTACTATAGTCGCGCTGAGCAGTTTAAGGGTTAGGTATAGTTTACTATATAGTCGCGCTGAGCAGTTTAAGGGTTAGGTATAGTTTACTATATAGTCGCGCTGAGCAGTTTAAGGGTTAGGTATAGTTTACTATAGTCGCGCTGAGCAGTTTAATGGTTAGCTATAGTTTACTATAGTCGAGCTGAGCAGCTTAATGGTTAGGTATAGTTTACTATATAGTCGTGCTGAGCAGTTTAATGGTTAGGTATAGTTTACTATATAGTCTCGCTGAGCAGTTTAAGGGTTAGGTATAGTTTACTATAGTCGCGCTGAGCAGTTTAATGGTTAGGTATAGTTTACTATAGTGGCGCTGGTCAGTTTAATGGTTAGGTATAGTTTACTATAGTCGCGCTGAGCAGTTTAAGGGTTAGGTATAGTTTACTATAGTCGCGCTGGTCAGTTAAATGGTTAGGTATAGTTTACTATAGTCGCGCTGAGCAGTTTAAGGGTTAGGTATAGTTTACTATATAGTCGCGCTGAGCAGTTTAAGGGTTAGGTATAGTTTACTATATAGTCGAGCTGAGCAGTTTAAGGGTTAGGTATAGTTTACTATTGTCGCGCTGAGCAGTTTAAGGGTTAGGTATAGTTTACTATAGTCGCGCTGAGCAGTTTAATGGTTAGGTATAGTTTACTATAGTCGCGCTGAGCAGTTTAAGGGTTAGGTATAGTTTACTATAGTCGCGCTGAGCAGTTTAAGGGTTAGGTATAGTTTACTATATAGTCGCGCTGGGCAGTTTAAGGGTTAGGTGTAGTTTACTATAGTCGCGCTGAGCAGTTTAAGGGTTAGGTATAGTTTACTATAGTCGCGCTGAGCAGTTTAAGGGTTAGGTATAGTTTACTATATAGTCGCGCTGAGCAGTTTAAGGTTAGGTATAGTTTACTATATAGTCGCGCTGAGCAGTTTAAGGGTTAGGTATAGTTTACTGTAGTCGCGCTGAGCAGTTTAATGGTTAGGTATAGTTTACTATAGTCGCGCTGAGCAGTTTAATTGTTAGGTATAGTTTACTATATAGTCGCGCTGAGCAGTTTAAGGGTTAGGTATAGTTTACTATTGTCGCGCTGAGCAGTTTAATGGTTAGGTATAGTTTACTATAGTCGCGCTGAGCAGTTTAAGGGTTAGGTATAGTTTACTATAGTCGCGCTGAGCAGTTTAATGGTTAGGTATAGTTTGCTATAGTCGAGCTGGTCAGTTTAATGGTTAGGTATAGTTTACTATAGTCGTGCTGAGCAGTTTAAGGGTTAGGTATAGTTTACTATAGTCGCGCTGGTCAGTTTAATGGTTAGGTATAGTTTACTATAGTCGCGCTGAGCAGTTTAAGGGTCAGGTATAGTTTACTATAGTCGCGCTGGTCAGTTTAATGGTTAGGTATAGTTTACTATATAGTCGCGCTGAGCAGTTTAAGGGTTAGGTATAGTTTACTATAGTCGCGCTGAGCAGTTTAATGGTTAGGTATAGTTTACTATAGTCGCGCTGAGCAGTTTAAGGGTTAGGTATAGTTTACTATAGTCGCGCTGAGCAGTTTAAGGGTTAGATATAGTTTACTATAGTCGCGCTGAGCAATTTAATGGTTAGGTATAGTTTACTATATAGTCGCGCTGAGCAGTTTAAGGGTTAGGTATAGTTTACTATATAGTCGCGCTGAGCAGTTTAATGGTTAGGTATAGTTTACTATATAGTCGCGCTGAGCAGTTTAATGGTTAGGTATAGTTTACTATATAGTCGCGCTGAGCAGTTTAAGGGTTAGGTATAGTTTACTATAGTCGCGCTTAGCAGTTTAATGGTTAGGTATAGTTTACTATAGTCGCGCTGAGCAGTTTAATGGTTAGGTATAGTTTACTATATAGTCGCGCTGAGCAGTTTAAGGGTTAGGTATAGTTTACTATAGTCGCGCTGAGCAGTTTAATGGTTAGGTATAGTTTACTATAGTCGCGCTGAGCAGTTTAAGGGTTAGGTATAGTTTACTATAGTCGCGCTGAGCAGTTTAATGGTTAGGTATAGTTTACTATAGTCGAGCTGGTCAGTTTAATGGTTAGGTATAGTTTACTATAGTCGCGCTGAGCAGTTTAATGGTTAGGTATAATTTACTATAGTCGCGCTGGTCAGTTTAATGGTTAGGTATAGTTTACTATAGTCGCGCTGAGCAGTTTAAGGGTTAGGTATAGTTTACTATAGTCGCGCTGGTCAGTTTAATGGTTAGGTATAGTTTACTATATAGTCGCGCTGAGCAGTTTAAGGGTTAGGTATAGTTTACTATAGTCGCGCTGAGCAGTTTAAGGGTTAGGTATAGTTTACTATAGTCGCGCTGAGCAGTTTAATGGTTAGGTATAGTTTACTATAGTCGCGCTGAGCAGTTTAAGGGTTAGGTATAGTTTACTATATAGTCGTGCTGAGCAGTTCAAGGGTTAGGTATAGTTTACTATATAGTCGCGCTGGTCAGTTTAATGGTTAGGTATAGTTTACTATATAGTCGCGCTGAGCAGTTTAATGGTTAGGTATAGTTTACTATAGTTGCGCTGGTCAGTTTAATGGTTAGGTATAGTTTACTATAGTCGCGCTGAGCAGTTTAATGGTTGGGTATAGTTTACTATAGTCGCGCTGGTCAGTTTAATGGTTAGGTATAGTTTACTATAGTCGCGCCTAGCAGTTTAAGGGTTAGGTATAGTTTACTATAGTCGCGCTGGTCAGTTTAATGGTTAGGTATAGTTTACTATATAGTCGCGCTGAGCAGTTTAAGGGTTAGGTATAGTTTACTATAGACGCGCTGAGCAGTTTAAGGGTTAGGTATAGTTTACTATAGTCGCGCTGAGCAGTTTAATGGTTAGGTATAGTTTACTATAGTCGCGCTGAGCAGTTTAAGGGTTAGGTATAGTTTACTATATAGTCGCGCTGAGCAGTTTAAGGGTTAGGTATAGTTTACTATATAGTCGCGCTGAGCAGTTTAAGGGTTAGGTATAGTTTACTATAGTCGCGCTGAGCAGTTTAATGGTTAGCTATAGTTTACTATAGTCGAGCTGAGCAGCTTAATGGTTAGGTATAGTTTACTATATAGTCGCGCTGAGCAGTTTAATGGTTAGGTATAGTTTACTATATAGTCTCGCTGAGCAGTTTAAGGGTTAGGTATAGTTTACTATAGTCGCGCTGAGCAGTTTAATGGTTAGGTATAGTTTACTATAGTGGCGCTGGTCAGTTTAATGGTTAGGTATAGTTTACTATAGTCGCGCTGAGCAGTTTAATGGTTAGGTATAGTTTACTATATAGTCGCGCTGAGCAGTTTAAGGGTTAGGTATAGTTTACTATAGACGCGCTGAGCAGTTTAAGGGTTAGGTATAGTTTACTATAGTCGCGCTGAGCAGTTTAATGGTTAGGTATAGTTTACTATAGTCGCGCTGAGCAGTTTAAGGGTTAGGTATAGTTTACTATATAGTCGCGCTGAGCAGTTTAAGGGTTAGGTATAGTTTACTATATAGTCGCGCTGAGCAGTTTAAGGGTTAGGTATAGTTTACTATAGTCGCGCTGAGCAGTTTAATGGTTAGCTATAGTTTACTATAGTCGAGCTGAGCAGCTTAATGGTTAGGTATAGTTTACTATATAGTCGCGCTGAGCAGTTTAATGGTTAGGTATAGTTTACTATATAGTCTCGCTGAGCAGTTTAAGGGTTAGGTATAGTTTACTATAGTCGCGCTGAGCAGTTTAATGGTTAGGTATAGTTTACTATAGTGGCGCTGGTCAGTTTAATGGTTAGGTATAGTTTACTATAGTCGCGCTGAGCAGTTTAAGGGTTAGGTATAGTTTACTATAGTCGCGCTGGTCAGTTAAATGGTTAGGTATAGTTTACTATAGTCGCGCTGAGCAGTTTAAGGGTTAGGTATAGTTTACTATAGTCGCGCTGAGCAGTTTAAGGGTTAGGTATAGTTTACTATATAGTCGCGCTGAGCAGTTTAAGGGTTAGGTATAGTTTACTATATAGTCGAGCTGAGCAGTTTAAGGGTTAGGTATAGTTTACTATTGTCGCGCTGAGCAGTTTAAGGGTTAGGTATAGTTTACTATAGTCGCGCTGAGCAGTTTAATGGTTAGGTATAGTTTACTATAGTCGCGCTGAGCAGTTTAAGGGTTAGGTATAGTTTACTATAGTCGCGCTGAGCAGTTTAAGGGTTAGGTATAGTTTACTATATAGTCGCGCTGGGCAGTTTAAGGGTTAGGTGTAGTTTACTATAGTCGCGCTGAGCAGTTTAAGGGTTAGGTATAGTTTACTATAGTCGCGCTGAGCAGTTTAAGGGTTAGGTATAGTTTACTATATAGTCGCGCTGAGCAGTTTAAGGTTAGGTATAGTTTACTATATAGTCGCGCTGAGCAGTTTAAGGGTTAGGTATAGTTTACTATAGTCGCGCTGAGCAGTTTAATGGTTAGGTATAGTTTACTATAGTCGCGCTGAGCAGTTTAATGGTTAGGTATAGTTTACTATATAGTCGCGCTGAGCAGTTTAAGGGTTAGGTATAGTTTACTATAGTCGCGCTGAGCAGTTTAATGGTTAGGTATAGTTTACTATAGTCGCGCTGAGCAGTTTAAGGGTTAGGTATAGTTTACTATAGTCGCGCTGAGCAGTTTAATGGTTAGGTATAGTTTGCTATAGTCGAGCTGGTCAGTTTAATGGTTAGGTATAGTTTACTATAGTCGCGCTGAGCAGTTTAAGGGTTAGGTATAGTTTACTATAGTCGCGCTGGTCAGTTTAATGGTTAGGTATAGTTTACTATAGTCGCGCTGAGCAGTTTAAGGGTCAGGTATAGTTTACTATAGTCGCGCTGGTCAGTTTAATGGTTAGGTATAGTTTACTATATAGTCGCGCTGAGCAGTTTAAGGGTTAGGTATAGTTTACTATAGTCGCGCTGAGCAGTTTAATGGTTAGGTATAGTTTACTATAGTCGCGCTGAGCAGTTTAAGGGTTAGGTATAGTTTACTATAGTCGCGCTGAGCAGTTTAAGGGTTAGATATAGTTTACTATAGTCGCGCTGAGCAGTTTAATGGTTAGGTATAGTTTACTATATAGTCGCGCTGAGCAGTTTAAGGGTTAGGTATAGTTTACTATATAGTCGCGCTGAGCAGTTTAATGGTTAGGTATAGTTTACTATATAGTCGCGCTGAGCAGTTTAATGGTTAGGTATAGTTTACTATATAGTCGCGCTGAGCAGTTTAAGGGTTAGGTATAGTTTACTATAGTCGCGCTTAGCAGTTTAATGGTTAGGTATAGTTTACTATAGTCGCGCTGAGCAGTTTAATGGTTAGGTATAGTTTACTATATAGTCGCGCTGAGCAGTTTAAGGGTTAGGTATAGTTTACTATAGTCGCGCTGAGCAGTTTAATGGTTAGGTATAGTTTACTATAGTCGCGCTGAGCAGTTTAAGGGTTAGGTATAGTTTACTATAGTCGCGCTGAGCAGTTTAATGGTTAGGTATAGTTTACTATAGTCGAGCTGGTCAGTTTAATGGTTAGGTATAGTTTACTATAGTCGCGCTGAGCAGTTTAATGGTTAGGTATAATTTACTATAGTCGCGCTGGTCAGTTTAATGGTTAGGTATAGTTTACTATAGTCGGGCTGAGCAGTTTAAGGGTTAGGTATAGTTTACTATAGTCGCGCTGGTCAGTTTAATGGTTAGGTATAGTTTACTATATAGTCGCGCTGAGCAGTTTAAGGGTTAGGTATAGTTTACTATAGTCGCGCTGAGCAGTTTAAGGGTTAGGTATAGTTTACTATAGTCGCGCTGAGCAGTTTAATGGTTAGGTATAGTTTACTATAGTCGCGCTGAGCAGTTTAAGGGTTAGGTATAGTTTACTATATAGTCGTGCTGAGCAGTTCAAGGGTTAGGTATAGTTTACTATATAGTCGCGCTGAGCAGTTTAAGGGTTAGGTATAGTTTACTATAGTCGCGCTGAGCAGTTTAAGGGTTAGGTATAGTTTACTATATAGTCGCGCTGAGCAGTTTTTTGGTTAGCTATAGTTTACTATAGTCGAGCTGAGCAGCTTAATGGTTAGGTATAGTTTACTATATAGTCGCGCTGAGCAGTTTAATGGTTAGGTATAGTTTACTATATAGTCGCGCTGAGCAGTTTAAGGGTTAGGTATAGTTTACTATAGTCGCGCTGAGCAGTTTAATGGATAGGTATAGTTTACTATAGTCGCGCTGGTCAGTTTAATGGTTAGGTATAGTTTACTATAGTCGCGCTGAGCAGTTTAAGGGTTAGGTATAGTTTACTATAGTCGCGCTGGTCAGTTTAATGGTTAGGTATAGTTTACTATAGTCGCGCTGAGCAGTTTAAGGGTTAGGTATAGTTTACTATAGTCGCGCTGAGCAGTTTAAGGGTTAGGTATAGTTTACTATATAGTCGAGCTGAGCAGTTTAAGGGTTAGGTATAGTTTACTATTGTCGCGCTGAGCAGTTTAAGGGTTAGGTATAGTTTACTATAGTCGCGCTGAGCAGTTTAATGGTTAGGTATAGTTTACTATAGTCGCGCTGAGCAGTTTAAGGGTTAGGTATAGTTTACTATAGTCGCGCTGAGCAGTTTAAGGGTTAGGTATAGTTTACTATATAGTCGCGCTGGGCAGTTGAAGGGTTAGGTGTAGTTTACTATAGTCGCGCTGAGCAGTTTAAGGGTTAGGTATAGTTTACTATAGTCGCGCTGAGCAGTTTAAGGGTTAGGTATAGTTTACTATATAGTCGCGCTGAGGAGTTTAAGGTTAGGGATAGTTTACTATATAGTCGCGCTGGTCAGTTTAAGGGTTAGGTATAGTTTACTATAGTCGCGCTGAGCAGTTTAATGGTTAGGTATAGTTGACTATAGTCGCGCTGAGCAGTTTAAGGGTTAGGTATAGTTTACTATATAGTCGCGCTGAACAGTTTAATGGTTAGGTATAGTTTACTATAGTCGCGCTGAGCAGTTTAATGGTTAGCTATAGTTTACTATAGTCGAGCTGAGCAGCTTAATGGTTAGGTATAGTTTACTATATAGTCGCGCTGAGCAGTTTAAGGGTTAGGTATAGTTTACTATAGTCGCGCTGAGCAGTTTAAGGGTTAGGTATAGTTTACTATATAGTCGCGCTGAGCAGTTTAAGGGTTAGGTATAGTTTACTATATAGTCGCGCTGAGCAGTTTAAGGGTTAGGTATAGTTTGCTATAGTCGCGCTGAGCAGTTTAATGGTTAGCTATAGTTTACTATAGTCGAGCTGAGCAGCTTAATGGTTAGGTATAGTTTACTATATAGTCGCGCTGAGCAGTTTAGTGGTTAGGTATAGTTTACTATATAGTCGCGCTGAGCAGTTTAAGGGTTAGGTATAGTTTACTATAGTCGCGCTGAGCAGTTTAATGGTTAGGTATAGTTTACTATAGTCGCGCTGGTCAGTTTAATGGTTAGGTATAGTTTACTATAGTCGCGCTGAGCAGATTAAGGGTTAGGTATAGTTTACTATAGTCGCGCTGGTCAGTTTAATGGTTAGGTATAGTTTACTATAGTCGCGCTGAGCAGTTTAAGGGTTAGGTATAGTTTACTATAGTCGCGCTGAGCAGTTTAAGGGTTAGGTATAGTTTACTATATAGTCGCGCTGAGCAGTTTAAGGGTTAGGTATAGTTTACTATATAGTCGAGCTGAGCAGTTTAAGGGTTAGGTATAGTTTACTATTGTCGGGCTGAGCAGTTTAAGGGTTAGGTATAGTTTACTATAGTCGCGCTGAGCAGTTTAATGGTTAGGTATAGTTTACTATAGTCGCGCTGAGCAGTTTAAGGGTTGGGTATAGTTTACTATAGTCGCGCTGAGCAGTTTAAGGGTTAGGTATAGTTTACTATATAGTCGCGCTGGGCAGTTTAAGGGTTAGGTGTAGTTTACTATAGTCGCGCTGAGCAGTTTAAGGGTTAGGTATAGTTTACTATAGTCGCGCTGAGCAGTTTAAGGGTTAGGTATAGTTTACTATATATAGTCGCGCTGAGCAGTTTAAGGTTAGGTATAGTTTACTATATAGTCGCGCTGGTCAGTTTAAGGGTTAGGTATAGTTTACTATATTCGCGCTGAGCAGTTTAATGGTTAGGTATAGTTTACTATAGTCGCGCTGAGCAGTTTAAGGGTTAGGTATAGTTTACTATAGTCGCGCTGAGCAGTTTAAGGGTTAGGTATAGTTTACTATATAGTCGCGCTGGGCAGTTTAGGGTTAGGTGTAGTTTACTATAGTCGCGCTGAGCAGTTTAAGGGTTGGGTATAGTTTACTATAGTCGCGCTGAGCAGTTTAAGGCTTAGGTATAGTTTACTATATAGTCGCGCTGAGCAGTTTAAGGTTAGGTATAGTTTACTATAGTCGAGCTGAGCAGTTTAAGGTTAAGGTATAGTTTACTATATAGTCGCGCTGAGCAGTTTAAGGTTAGGTATAGTTTACTATATAGTCGCGCTGGTCAGTTTAAGGGTTAGGTATAGTTTACTATAGTCGCGCTGAGCAGTTTAATGGTTAGGTATAGTTTACTATAGTCGCGCTGAGCAGTTTAAGGGTTAGGTATAGTTTACTATATAGTCGCGCTGAACAGTTTAATGGTTAGGTATAGTTTACTATAGTCGCGCTGAGCAGTTTAAGGGTTAGGTATAGTTTACTATAGTCGCGCTGAGCAGTTTAATGGTTAGGTATAGTTTACTATAGTCGCGCTGAGCAGTTTAAGGGTTAGGTATAGTTTACTATATAGTCGCGCTGGTCAGTTTAAGGGTTAGGTATAGTTTACTATATAGTCGCGCTGAGCAGTTTAAGGTTAGGTATAGTTTACTATAGTCGAGCTGAGCAGTTTAAGGTTTAGGTATAGTTTACTATAGTCGCGCTGAGCAGTTTAAGGTTAGGTATAGTTTACTATATAGTCGCGCTGAGCAGTTTAAAGGTTAGGTATAGTTTACTATATAGTCGCGCTGGGCAGTTTAAGGGTTAGGTATAGTTTACTATATAGTCGCGCTGAGCAGTTTAAGGTTAGGTATAGTTTCACTGGATGCGAAAACCTTCTAGACCTCAAAGAAAGACGCTGTTGACAAAGCAGCTCCGTTACCGAATGCAGATACACATGTTGAATCAGATATATGTTTGTCTGTTTGATTACGCAGGTGATCCATCACGATTCCATTCACATTATATCTTGCTGTGCATACCGTACGAAGAAGAAATCTCGGCCAGAGAGTTGGCTTCCATGACACGGCTTGGTGGCAGCGTGAAGAAGACTGTTGTGATGTGCTCCCTCAACCGAAATGATGAACTTGTTTATACATCAGTACAGTCCACTCCATTCAGATAACAGCAAAATACAAATATTAGGGCATTTTTAACCCAACTCCCAACAAACACGGGGCATTCACCCAATGCTCTTTCAATGCTGGGCCAGCTTCGAAGACGGTGGGTCAACATTGAAACAGCAATGGATGAAAGCCTCGTGTTTGCTGGGCTTACATCACACATATATACATCACTGACACTGAAGAAAAGCTAAGATGATTGGGACTGATGAAAACAAGTTTTGTAAATGTAGACTATATTTTCAAAATTACAATTTTAAAACTGTTCCTCTTTGAGATCAAATTTAACGCTGTATTATTCGCATAATATCTTATATTTAGTATTATATTTTAAGCTATATGATAATGTTAAGGGTTACATGGGTTGCAAAAAATACGCCTATATGTAATTATGCACAATAAATAATAACATTTTCTTTCATGGTTTGTGTGTCACGCCATTATATGGATATACACCAGAACAGCATCATCTACCATAGCGTTTTGAGTGTTATTTCTTCTAGCATGACCCCGAACAGTACCATCTACAGTGGTAGAGGACTTTCCTCAGTACAGCCTTGTAAACCACACTCAACAAATTATCAATCCATCTTTAGCCAGAAGATTAGCTCGAAAGATGGCACTATTTCAGTGTGACTTGGCTAAATATGCCCCCACATAGCTTCCACTAGTATCTGTATAGGTTACACTGTGCTTAGACCTCATAACACCTTAAGTATTAGTCCCATTTTCATTAACCCAGCTTGAAATAAATGAAAAATAATCTATCTATGAAAAATAGACATCTCTCAAATTGAGCTATTTGATTAACTGAGCATCTACCACAATATATGTTACGTTTTTTTTGATATTTTATTTAGTCGGCAATTCTTGAATTATGTATATGTACGGTTTTAGCTGCACAAGGGTTGAGATATGAATTGTTGTCGAAATTCTCACTCGAATGTCCTGGGTCCCTATTTTCGTACAGGTTGCGATATATCGAGATGGCCATCTCGACCGATTTCGGACAACAATGTATTTATAACACGCATTCCTTATACAACCAGCACCAGGCCTTCCAAAGAGTAAAAAGTAGCGTATACCGAACAAGAACTGTACAAGAATACGGTCCCTGATCTAAAAGTATACCCAAGCACTCCTAATTCTCATGGTTTATACCATTATCAGGCAATAAATATTTTCAAATTATGTGTATAAGCTTGGTGTATAAGATTTATAATAGTTGTAATGGCTATTTAGTTGCCGCTGATTTGTATATTTTAGACCAATATTGTTGCTAACACAATTTCCACCCTTAAATTACGAAAAATATGTAAAAGATTATTTCAAACTAGTCATCACAAATTTAATCATTTAAACTGAGCATAGCACAAGATGTTTCATCAATTCAGTGGAACTTTATTTGGATCAAAACTTGCTTGAAATCGCATACGGTCTCCACCACTATGTGGTGGAGACTTAATTTTTTAGTGCTGACTATTTTTGTTATTATTATTATTCAACAATTTGACGACGTAGACGCTCTCCAGTCGCCAATATTCAACCCATCCTCGCATTTTTTTTGTCTAAACACCCTTCGATGTATTATCCTGTCTTGAGTTCGAAAATCAGCGAACTTGCATATTCAACATGGCCGCCATGGGCTAATTTGCATATGAGGGATTCTATGATTTTAGGCACCAGTGATGATAGTTTCCTTGAAATATGATATTCGCTGAATATTGTCAAAAATTGAAACATATATCAACTTATCTTTGTTTACTGATATAGCGTTGTCAGCAGACCTTAACTTTGATTTTTATTGTTTATTTTTATCAATTTAAAGTTTTATTACTGTCATGGAGAGACTAATTCACCGTTATGGAGTGACCAATTTATTTAAATCTCTCAATATCTCTTTTACAAAAGTAAAATATATTTAAGAGGTAAACATCGATATTATGATGTTGATCACTTACTTTAGAAAGAATTACTCCCCGTTACGATTATTGTCGTTATGGAGAGTAATAATAACGACCATTGTCTTTCCATCGCGACAATTATTTCTGTTATAGAGTGAAAATCAGCTAATTTGCATATCAAACATGGCCGCCATGGGCTAATTTGCCTATCCAAGATCGACGTAAACGCCAATGTTCAGCAGATCTTCACATTTTTTTCTGAACACCCTCTGATGGATTTCTCTGGTCGAGTTCGAAAATCAGCTAATTTGCATATATTCAAGATGGTTGCAATGGCACTTCTGTTATAAATATGGCCCCATCGTTACTGCATTGGCTATAAAATTATAACTATGGAAGTTGGAGACTTTCATATTTGCTATGCAAATGTAAGATTTAGTTATTATCATACTGGCAATTACAATTTATTATATTGCAATCATCGACCATGGGAACCATAATGTAGCCACTTTATTTCGGATTGTAAGTTGATTGATTTCTTCTTTAAATTGCCTATTTTCGTTAATGACCTCTAATTTCCACAAAAGAAACATGCACATTGCTATGGCATGGGCCCCAAAAATCATTAAAAACACATTTAAATAACTCCTCTAACACAAGACATTCCATTAGTATTTATTCCACTTCAATGCATCCTTATTTATACAGTCACATAACTGTCCATTAACTATAATCGGGGCAAATAGTATGGTCTAGCAAACACAATACGTTGATCCAATGTTGAATTTATGTTGGGACAGTGTTTCAGGCAGCTGAACCAATGTTAATTCAACATTGACTCAACGTGCCTTGTTGCTGGGATGGGTGTCCGCTTTTCCAAGAGTAGTAAAACTATGTGAATATTTATATAAAGCGTTGGCTTAACTTTGTCTTAACGTTGGACAAATTGTGCTATCGCCGGCCCATTCAAGCGTTTCAAGCTAACGCAAAGCAGCGCCTGTCTGTTGGTTCAATTTCGGTCAAATATTTACGACACTGAGCCAACATTAAAGCAACATCAGAATCAATGTCTTCACAGCAAAAACCCCAGATCCCAGCAAACACGAGACGATGATCCGTGGCGTGTTTGCTGGGAACCAGTGTCGGTATGTCATGTTGGGCCAGTATTTACAAGCATTTTCTCAGTGGGGATATTACTGGGCTGCATCTAAGCATGATAAGCTGATATAGATATGTGATTAATAAAACCCAACATTTTCTGTGAGGCCCAAACGGTCCCTACCCAACAACTAGGAGACATTCACCTAAGGTTGGTTCAATGTTGGGCCGGTGTCGCAGACGGTGGGCCAACATTGAACCTACCTTGGTTAAAGGGGCTGTCCCAAATGCCCCAAACTGTAAAAAGTTTCAAGGCCGGGGGCCCTAGGGTAGTGGTTAACACCGCTGCATTTCAAGCTATAACTTAGGGTTTGTTTCCTGGTCTCGGCGGTTTGAAAGAAACTAAAATGTTTCTCCCCCATCCACTCCGTGGCCGAGAGGTGGCGTGCTCGACCTTTGACCTCCACTCCAGGGTTTGAATTTCGAATCCTGTGTCTGGAGGGCAGTTTAGCCTGTATGTGCACAAAAGTGGCCTAAAGCCTGATTCATTTTATTTAAAAAGTTTCAAAGGATAAATTTGTGTTATTTATTATCATCGTAAATCTATATTATCTTTCTCCATCCTCCATTTCAAAGAGTTATGTACCCGATAAGTGCGTATTTCGGAATGTTCATACAATTTTGGACAACCAAGACACTAATTAACCATAAAACCTGTCCGTTGAGGGTCTGGATGTAGGGTCCGATGCTGATTTGTTTTTTTCATTGAAAAGGTCAACACGTACTGAGCAATATCCCTTCCTTTGTGTCACGTACTACAACAGCCACGAACATCCCATGAATATTGCCTGTGTATTTTGGCGATGTTCATGATGTCACTCAAAGATTTAAAACATCGGCCGAGTTTAGCTGTGTAGAAGCTTCTCATCTTTGAAATATGCCATGGGGCCTGTTAGGAAAGCGGTCCTTTTGCGATGACGTTATAATTAAACTCGCAACGTCTTTGACGATGTGATACATCTGAGACCTTATACATACTTCTCCTAATACGAGTTAAGAACTTGTATTACGGCTAGTAAATTATAAAAGGAAATAATGAAATTGGTGAGTCATGTCCTTTTCCTGTCAAACATGTCAAATACCATTAGAAAAGGTGTCGATCTGAAAGGCAAAAATTTAATGACCTACATTTTGTCATAATCCCTTTTTTTTACCTAATAACATTGCCAACAGAAGTTTTTATAAAAGTTATAATCTTTCAGGATGTTGCCTTCACTCACTCAAACACTCAAAAAAGATATGTACAGAGCTAAAACAAAAACATGCCATTTGA
The DNA here is from genome assembly GCA_964017125.1 of Flabesymbios commensalis. Taxonomy (NCBI): domain Eukaryota; kingdom Metazoa; phylum Annelida; class Polychaeta; order Terebellida; family Flabelligeridae; genus Flabesymbios; species Flabesymbios commensalis. The sequence continues at coordinate 56,715,808 of OZ024915.1, forward strand.
CTGGGAATGGGCCTTTAAACTTCTCTCAAACTGTTTGCTGGGTAGTGCAGATAGCAAAATTGCATGAGACCTATAAAAAACACCAATTTCACTACCAAATATCAGTTTGTTAATCGAGTTGAAAAAAAAGAGAATATGCAGATATAATGAGTAAGGCCTATATGTGATCATTTTTAATGGCAAAAATTATAATAAATTCGCATTTTTAATGTCAGAATTATAACCTGATAACAGTCGGGAATTATATATTTACCGTGGTAATATAGGCGATGTCTACATAATGTCAGGGTTGGGGCCAAGTACATCGGTACTTGTACTTACCTGTACTTAAGTACATTTTTTCGAGTACTTGTTTGTACTTGAGCTTCAAAAATGTACTTGACGACAAGTACATTGCAAGTACATCCCGTTTTGTTCAAAAAAAATATATAGTATAAATTACGTTTTCAGTTATTCAGTGCCATATTTTCGGGAATATAAATTTCAAAATAATTCAATTGTTGAACGCAAAACAAATTTAGTTTATCTAGATGTATCAATGTAAAGCGTTATGACACATTCTCCCAGCTAGCAAGCCGGTGGCCCAATGTTGGGACAACGTTGCCAAGTGACGTTGGCCCGACGTAATTTTGTCCACCGGCCCAACATTGGCACAACGGCGGCAAAACGCCGCTGGCATGTTGTAGGCAAACCACCGTTGGACTGACGTCATTTTTTGTCAATTTGCCCGACATTGGCACAACAACAGGTGTGGGCAGGCGAAATGAGTCCTGTCGCCACAAATGGCTACTTTTAGGTGCTCTCAATGTCATTCAAAACAAATTATAAACAATTAATTAATCTCACATTGACTGTCAATATCATTTAATGCATGAATATGCAATGCATCAATAAACAATTTATTGGGCTCACATTGACTATTAATACAATTCAATACTACAATATGCAATGAATAAACAAGTAATTCAACTCAGTATGACTTTTGTTTCTTTATGTACTTGGTAATTGTACCCAAGTACATTTGCAATGTACTTGGGTAGTAGGCCTACCCAAGTACATTTCGCAAAACCATGTACTTGTACTTGAACATTATTAATGTAGCCTACTTGTACCCAAGTACTGAGTCGATGTACTTGCTCCAACCTTATATAAAGTATGATACCTGATTGGATTTTGAACGAAGCCCTTTTAAAACTAGATGGGAATTTTGACTTTTCAAGTAACAATAATGTTTGGACTTGGTTTTTGGCAGCGATTTTACATTTTGTTGGGTTATATTTATTATGAGAGATTTATTGAACTCATGCTATGGGTTTTTTGGCAGCCATTTTGCTTTGAAATTTAGACTTCAGAATTCGGACTTCAAATTTCAGATATCAGAAGTCACTACTGAGCTTTTGTCCTTTTCTATAGTTATACATGTGTTTGTGAAATGGAAGTACATTCAAAGAGCTTAGTAAACACTTTCACTTGTCGCCCTGCTGGCTGAATGTTGTATCATTGTCTGCGACGCTGGCCCAGCATTGAAACAACATTGGATCGACGTTTCGTGTTTGCTGGAATTACAACTATTATTTGCGCACTTTCGCAAGTACTTGCACACTTACGCACTTGCACAAGTACTTGCTTGCACTTACGTACTCTCATAGGTGCACACTTTCGCAAGTACTTGTGTACTTGCACAATACACTGTCCACTTTTAAACACTGTCGCGTTACACTGAGAATCCTGCCCGAGCGGCAGTTTTGTTAAATGAAACAAGTAATCATTTTATACAGGGGGAGGGTGGAGGAAGGCCACCTGCAGTCTGCATGAATCAGCACATAACAGTGTGCAGGCACACACACTGCTACTGAGTGTATTGCACAAGTAAGGGGCGGGGGCCCTAGGGTAGTGGTTAGCACCGCTGCCTTTCACGCCAGAGTTCGGGGTTCGGTTCCCGGTCTCGGCGGTTTGAAAGAAACAAAAATGTTTCTTCCCCATCCACGTGTGAAAGTTAGTATTGTGGGGAGCCTCCGTGACCGAGAGGTAGCGTGCTCGGCCTCAGACCGCCAGGGCTCGAATTTCGAATCCTGTGTCTGGAGGACAGTGTCATCTCAATCATCTCACCATCCTCAGGAGGGTCTCCTGGCCCAGTTTAGCCTATATGTGCACAAAGGTGGCCTAAAGCCCGATTCATTTCATTTTGCACAAGTAAGTTACACACCTGCTGACCTGCTGACTTTGTTTGTCGAATGGAAGCACATTCAGAGGGCCCAGTAAATACATTGGCTTGTCTCTGTGTTGGCTTAATGCTGTGCCTGCAGCCCTGGCCAAACATTAAAACAACATTGGATTGGCCTATCGTGTTTGAATGGAATTGCAACTGTTAGTTTATTTGTCGAATGTGCCATTTAAAAGGTATCTACTATCCATATCAAACACGCAAGGTTCAATGCTGGGCCAATGTCTGTGACGCTGGTCCGACATTAAAACATTACTAGATAAATGTATTTTAATTATTATATGTGGGGGTGCTCCAAGTGTGTCGATCTGGAGTCGCCTATTGTACACAATTAAGGCCCTTATTGACTGGTCAATATTCTATGCATAGAATAAATGGGGTCTTCTCCCGACATGCACATCATTGAACCGACATCGATTCACATAGTGATCCAGAAAATCCTGAATTCATCCAGAAGAACAACTGGGAATTCTTACAAATGATATAATAGCTAAGGATCATTATGCCAAGGTTTGAAGTTGATTGAACGAAAATTCAGGGAGAAATAGCACCCCAATTTTTGGACATAGCAGAATAAAAACGAGCTGAGTTCAAACATAATATAAGTTTATGTCCACACACCAATCTGTGTAGATATTCCTTCAAGGGCAACAAAAGTATCATTTTTATTTTTCCACTTTTTCACCAGATAAAAAAATGTTTTGCTATTCTCGGTAATGATCCGTAGATTGGCCTTCCCTTTTGGATTTAAGTATTTATGTTCATTGTCCATGTAAACATGATATTAGTTAGGTACCGGCCGGTGTCGTCAAGGAACATTTATTTCTGAAGGTAAACTATAATGTTTGTTTAATAAAACGATAAAAAGAGACCATCACAGAATTTGTGTAGCCTGTCATATGCTAGTCCGAGTTTGATGCAAACACATGGGTTAGCACACATAGTATGTTATTATGGACTAATTCTCGGGTTTCTTTCATGCAATTACATTTGTTTTTAGCCTCCAGGTTTGAATTTACAGCCAACGAAAATTGTAACAATATGAATAGGGATTGTCATCAGCTGTACCGGGAGCGGTGTTTTAAGGGAGTCCTGATCCCCATTCGTAAAAATTATATTGCCTAAAAATTGACACTTCAAATGTAGGCCTACTCTGTTGTTAACTCAAACACTCGTTTATTAGCTGAAAAAAAACTACTAAAAATTATTTGTTTGACACCTATAAAACAATATTTTTGGCGCAATGCCAAACAAATTCACATCGAACACTGCCCCTCCCAATTTTTAAAATTCTGGATCCACCCCTGCGCTGGTAACAATAGACCGCTGGTCATGAAGTTCTCAGCCAGACCAGTGAGTTGCAGTACCTAGGCTTACCTATTGCAATATCTTCTGGGCACTAAACTGCTAAAGCTGGGCTAATTTCCTTATAGATATATATAAGCCCCTATAATAATAATAATGCAAAACTACATCAATGTAGGGAACAGATCGATCGGGTCAACTTTGTCTTGTGCAGCATTCAGTACAAATAAGATTGATAACTGAATCCGATGCTTTTGTAGTAATATTTTCCGAAAAGTTATAATTATGATAATTATCTAACATTAACCTTATTCATCATTCACAAATTTCCCCATTATACTAGTGATTGTTATGTTTCTTCAATGGCTTCTCCAATGTGTGTCGATACTTGAGAAATATAGCCTAAATATTTGATTGATAAAATTATGCCGATTGCATCAACACTACACCTTATTATATAAAAGCGACAAAATCAGGCAAAAAATCAGTATTTTTTAATTTTTGCACCTTGAGACATCGTTATTTTGGATATGCATGTCTGAAATAAAATCTGCACGCCACTAAAGGAGTGAGCATTTTGTGAGCGACCAGTTATACAGTTTTAGTAAACAAAACAACATTGGTATTGCATTTCCCAGATATGAAACGATTGTATTCATATATTCATTCTCTCCACTCGCCAAGTTTGAATTTATCTATGTCAATTTTAGTTTTGAGAGATGCCGAAGACTCCAATTGTAGGCCTACTTTTAAGCCCAAAAATACATTCACAGTCCATAAATTCGTCTAGAATGACACATGACAACTAATTTTTATCGATAACTGATGCCTACAATTGCATTATTGATCAATACCAGAAAGGGTTTCAGCGCCACAAAGTTAGTCAGAAACGACAAATAGGCCTATCGGTATTACATTTAACTATTGGATTACTTATGAAAAGTTGTATTTTCCCTATGACAGCTGTGGGTCATTTCTGACCTTCATAAGAATATGAAGAATAAGGTTTCAAAGATCACTGATTCCTAGAATGACAATATTGATACCAGAAATGAATTCTGCTTCGCACAGATAGAAACGACATAGTCGGAAAACAACATATCACATGTAAGTATTGGACCACTTATGAAGAAGTTGTATTTTCCCTATGACCGCTAGCACTCATTTCTCTCCTTCATATGGAAGTTGAAGGTCATCAAATATCGTTTTGATGCTTAGAATGACATTAGGCCTATTGATGCCAGAAATTAATTTCGTTCCACAGTTAGCCATTTTTCATATAGTATAAGTTTTTTGTTAATATAGCTCTAATTTTGATTGATGTCCATTATTTCGATGCAGAGTCAAGTGAAAAAATCAATTTTTACATGCAAAATGCACAAAATTACATATTCTTTAAAAAAATGGATGGCGGCCATTTTGTATTTGACTCTCACCAAAATTGTGTGAAATTTAAAAGCACACATAACATCCAGGCTTATTTATAAGCATATCTGGATTGAGAAACCGTGGTTTAAATGTGGATACATATAAAAAAACGTTTTTTGAAATGGTGTTTCCCAGCGGGGGTTTTTTGTCGTGTATTTCGCTGTCGATTTTTAAATTATGTTTAGGCATACATGGTGCGATCAATATATTGCAACGATTTCAAATTCCGTTAATATGGTATACAGCAGTTGCAGATCGGTTTACTAGAACAGAAATAACATACCTTCAAGTAGCCCTACCCCCTTATTTAAAACTGTGCGACGTTGTTAATAACATATTTAGGATACCTCTATATTATAAGTCGGCAAAATAGGATTTGCATTCCTATATTTTCAATGTTAACATTCGATTTTGTGTTCAGTATATCCCAGGGCTCCAAAAAAACTTAGTTTCGCTGAGATGTTGGGGGGGGGGGGGTGCATGGTAGCCATATGTAGCCCATCGATCGCCTATGTCATATCAATCTGAGACATATCATGAATCAATAAGCCGCAGAAAAGTTTTTATACAGTATAACCTGCTATGAGCAGCCACCCTGGCGACACAGTAAAAGTGGCAGGGCTGTGGTAGTAGTAATAGTAAATCATTGCTTTACGTCACTTTTCGGCACAAAAGGTCTTTTGAGTGACATTATAATACGATAAAAACGTTGTAGTCAATTGATGAGATGGATGATGTACAGATGATGATGTGAGGGTGGGGGTGATAGGGCATGGTGGGTTATTGAGAGCGTTTTCCTTTGCTCACCCGATAAGGGGTTCTGGGCATGTCTAGGGGATATACTACCCGGCTAAACCAGGCTACTCACATTTCGCTGAGCCTGGTCGCAGTGACCTCCATTTTTCCACGGCTGGCCGTGTAAAACAGACACTGACTCCGCCTAGCGAGAAGACCGAGAGTGGTATAAGACTATATTCAGCTAGCGCGCTCTGGTGATCACAGTAATACCATTTTGCCAAAACATGGCCGTCACTGTTTCAGAGCCTTGCGATGTCAACAGGGTAGGGATATACCCCCAGACATGCCCAGATGGCCGGAGACTTTCGCTGTGCAATTTAATGCTAAAACTCTGTGGCATTTCGCGCAGCTCCGCTATCCTTGGGTCGGATAGTCCCCAGAGTAACAATAGGAAGGATAACTTCCTCTTGGTAACTCCATTCATCCCACGTGAGAGACCTAATGTCAAACACGCTATTGCCGGTTATTTAAGGCTACCACAGCCTACATCAGCACCAGCACTGATGCAGGTGCTGCATTGGCTCCGCTGTTGAGCGGAGGAGCCAGGGTACGCCACTGGCAATCTGCCTGAAGATTATGGCCAGATACGAGGAGGCTGCAGCTGCCCTGGAATGATTGCTGTAGACTAGAGCTTCCGTACAATGCCGTACACAGCATCCAACAGACGAAACAGATCACTAATGACCCTCCCCGTATGAGGGCGAAAAGTACTACTACTAGCAATCATCCCAGTCCGAGACAAATCTCAGGGGGGACAGTTGGGGGAGGGATAGCTGCATTCGCCAATTTTGTAACAAAATGAGCCATTTTTGTAGAAAACGGCAAGTTGTGCGTTTTTATTACTCTTTTTATCAAATTTCACACCACACATATCAGTGAAATCACAATATTGTAGGAAATATGAAATGTAGGCCTACATTGTTTATCGGTATTTGTCTTTTGACTTTATAGACACACTACATTCCCAAACTAAAATCATTATTTAAATGTAGCTTTTGCTTTCATTTAATCATTAGCTGTTGCGCTACGTTTCTCCAGCAGGTTCTACTGTATATCCATTTGCAAGGTTCCTCCTAGATTTGCCATTTGGCAAACAGTCAAAAAAATTTATTTTTTTTAAATATTGCTGCCCAAAATTTTGTTCCGGTGTAATTTGTGGATATTTTTATCCAGGGAAATTTTTTAAATGTATGAGTGGGCCTGTGGGATTTTTCTGTATTCTATATCTACAAAAAAAGTTTATAGTAAATTTGAACTTTACACCAACAGAATTTTGTCTGAGAACCGACCATAACAACATGTCCAACATTAGAACAAAAATGAAATGAATCTGGTTTTACGCCACTTTTGCGCACATATACGCTAAACTGAGTCAGGAGAACCTCCTGAGGATGGTGAGATGACACTGTCTTCCAGACACAGGATTCGAAAATCGAGCTCTGGCGGTCTGAGGCCGAGCACGCTACCTCTCGGTCACGGAGGCACCCCACAAAACTGACTTTCACACGTGGATGGGGAAGAAACATTTTTGTTTCTTTCAAACCACCGAGACCCAAACCCCGAACTCTGGCGTGAAAGGCAGCGGTGCTAACCACTACCATAGGTCCCCTGCCCGAAAAACATTCGAACAGGATACATAAAAAACTTGCTAAGTAAGACCTGCTTATAAAAGTATACCAGTCACCTTTTTGATTTTTTTACACAGTTAATATCAGAGCGGGGGAAGTTTTCTGTCACTCCAATTTGTACTCGCAAACTTAAGAAAATTATTGCGATACATAAATAAATTTTAGACTTTTCCTAATGCTTAAGTTGGTTATATAAACATAAACTGTTCCCTGTCTGGGTTTATATTGGCAGCTTAACGGACCAATTTGATCAGTATATATGGGAAATATATAGTCTTCACAAGTGTTCGAAAGCATGAAACTCAATTTATATATAAAAACATTTTATTTTTATCACTGGATTAAATATTATATATATATATATACAAATAAAATCCATTGGACAACAAGTAATAAAAAGATAAAACAAATACATGCAATGATTCCATGCCATATGCAGAACACAATTGAAATTCTTCCATACAAATAATGTCACATTCACCAACCAGACAAATAAAACTAAATGTCTTATTCTAGACAATCATTTAAATATAGCACTCCAACGAAAATCGGCCATTTATTGCAATAATTAAGCATGATTGAAGCACTTCTTACTCTAGTCATTTTCAGCAGACAATTATACAGTTCTAGTTGACCGTCCAGCAGTCATGTGGTTCTGTTATGATTATCTGAAAGATTGCGATTAGTCCCTTGAATGCATTTGAATGAGCACAGCCCCTGTGGTTAAATTATCCTCTTCACTTCTGACCAGCAGAGATAAGGGATAATTATTTTGCCAATGCTATAGTCTTCGTAAATTCTTTTTACTTTTTCTGCTAGTTACTGTACCATCTGTACGGTTCTTTTTAGAGGACACTGGACTGCATTGCTTAGATCCATGAAATTTGCTATTGCACTTTATACAAAAATCAAAGCCACATTGTTTGCGGCTGCACCAAGCCCTCTCCTGTATTAAATGTACCCTAGCAGGTTTCATGCACCGAGGACACTTTCTCAAAGATTCATCATTTTTCAGGTCTGCTGCTTCCTGAAAGAAATAAATATAAGCATATCAAACTAGACGTAAGTGTTTACCATGTAACACCCAAGAAGGCTCCCCCTCCCACTTTTCAAATAAGAGTTCTACATAAATTATAATTTTTGCAGATAATCAATTTGTACATGTAATTATCAAGTAATTTTATGAGGCAGAGGCTAGCAGCTTTAGGCTAGGGTGATAAGGTTCTAATTTGACGAAAAAAGACTAAAAATGGCCGCCATGACCCGGATATTTTGAAAAATTTATGCAGTCTAGGAAATACTACTACTATGCACTATGTTGAATATTGAGTATATCAGATGAGTGGCTTTGAAGTTATCAGGGTGACAAGGTCCTAAATTGAAGAAAAAAGATGGCCGCCATGACCCAAATATTTTCCTGAACTTTCTGAAAAATTGATGCAGGCTAGGAATTATCACTACTATGCAGTATTTTGAATATTGAGTATATCGGATAAGCGGCTTTTAAGTTATAAGGGTGACAAGGTCCTAATTTGACGAAAAAAGATTAAAGATGACCGCCATGACCCGGATATTCTTCCGAAGTTTCTGAGAAATTGATGCAGGCTAGGAATTAATACTACTATGCAGTATTTTGAATATTGAGTATATCGGATAAGCAGCTTTGAAGTTATCAGGGTGACAAGGTTCTAATTTGACGAAAAAAGATTAAAGATGGCCGTCATGACCCGGATATTCTTTAGAACTTTCTAAAAAATTGATGCAGGCTAGAAATTAATACTACTATGCAGTATGTTGAATTTTGAATATATTGGATAAGTGGCTTTGAAGTTACCAGAGTGACAAGGTCCAAATTTGACAAAAAATGATTAAAGATGGCCGCCGTGACCCGAATATTCTCACAAACTTTCTGGAAAATTGATGCAGCCTAGGAATTAATATTTGCATCCAGTATGTTGAACACAAAAAGAATCGAAAAAACGGTTTGGTAGATATCAGGGTGACAAGGTCCTAATTAGACGAAAAAAGGTTAAAGATGGCCACAATGACCTGAATATTTTCCCGAACTTCCTGAAAAATTGATGCAGCCTGGGTATTAATACTTGGATCCAGTATGTTGAACACCAAATGAATTGAAAAAGCGGTTTTGTAGATATCAGGGTGACATGGATGAGAGGCAGTGTCCATGCGCGGCCCGCACGCGCCGGCGGACAAAACCGTACAAAAACTAAAAGCCTCCTCCTGGTAGAGGGGAGCCTTAATGATCATGCATTACATCACTGCCTTTATCTAGCAATATTGGTTTCCTTAGTACAGCCTTAACACACAGTTGTGCTGTTAAATGTTTGTTTCTATTTTTCATTAATTTGAAGCTGGAATTGCTAACACAATTTCCATCTTCAAATGATAACAAATATTCCTATAGTATTTGTGAAAAATCTCTTTAAACTATTTATTTCTATTTGTCATTTTTGGTGCAATTTTTTTTAAAGTGACCTAAAATTGTATAATATGGTCTTAGAAGCACAAAGGTTATTTAACAACAGGCTAACTGGGTCACAAACGTTTAACTGTAGAAACACTATGAACAGCCAGAATTTTTGTTAACTCAACAAATTGCCTTTATATTTCTTTTCACCACAGTGATGATGTGCTTAATTCCTATTCACATAGTGATCAGCTGACAGAAGAGTTCTAAAGTTATGAGCTAAGCTGCTAATTCACTACATAAACGTACTGGTTAAGGATTGAATTCAAAACACTAACCTAACATTCAGCAAATATGCCTTTCTGCAAATTATTTTTAAGCCTTAGAAAGTTATAGGCTTAGTAAACTCCATTAAATATTTCTGATACTCCCTCAGTCAAATATTTCTGTTACATTTATTTTTATCATCCATTTCAAATAGTATAATACATGTATTATAATGTATTAGACAATATATATAAAAATATTATTTATAATCTGTTGAAAAATTATAGCAATAGTTTTATACACTGTCAGTGAGGACAATTTCAACGATGTAATCATGTTACCAAAATGACAAAAAATAGCTGAAAAGTTGCAGTGTACTTAATTTTGTTCAAATATTTTACAAATCGTTGTAATGGACTGTAATATATTTGGCACCTAGAATAAATCTTCCAAATATTTTATTTGTTGCTTGATCGTTAGTCAAAAATCCGTAAACTGATAATTATGTTTAATAAATGCCTTTCAGAATGACTAACCAGAATTACAGGTCTATGTATTTAATACTGTTCAGTATTTTAAAACAATGACGGCAAAAGGATCTTTTTTGATGTGCAATTTTTGATAGACACAACATTTTAGAAAAGATGACTGATTGGATATTTATAGTTCTATATAAAACTATCAATGTATCTAATCAGTCACCTTTTTATAAAATGTTCTCGGGTCACACACATGTCACGTACGGTGCACTATACTATTTTTCATAAAGCATGCCATCACATGGTGTAGCATAGCTGGATAAAGATAAATGTTATGTACCTCAGTGAATCTGTCAAAAAGAGTTTGTCTGTTTAAAGGAGGTATTATTCTGATCTGTTCTTGCAAGTCAAAAGTTTTTGCCTGTGCTACTTCTTGAACAGCTTGCAAAGGACCAAAACCACCAGTTGTTGCCCTGGCGCTAGTAGGAGTCTTTGGTTTAGGGAAATTCTCCTGTAATACAAAAGTTGTTGCAGATTTTCAATGACATCTTGAAAATACAAATTTTAGTCATTTAAAATATCAAATGAACTTTATTGATAAAAAAAATGACAGACCCACTTTTCTGTTGCGTAACCCCACAATATGTTAACTGTTTGAAACAATACACTGACCATTATTTGCAAATGTGGATTTTACATTTATTTCCAGTATAGAATACAGATGAAAAATACTTAATATATTTTACTGTTAAGACAAGTGAATAATGTTATTATAAATATTTATTACCATATATTATTATATAGTAGTATAATCATTGACAAAAAACATTTTGTCAATGAAGTGACTCACACGCCTGCATACCGGCGTTATAGATAATAGACTGGTGCGTCGGCATACCGGTGTACAAGTGTATATATCTAGAATGCCGGTATGCCGTGCTGGTGGCCAGAACACGATACATGAACTGCATTCATACAGGAAGCAGTTACAACTGCTTAACATGTATAAATGCACAGCTTCCTAATAATTTAGGGGCAAAAAATATATATACCGCTATACACTTGTACACCGGTATGCCGGCGCACTAGTCTATTATCTAGCACGTCGGTATGCCGGCTTGCGTTTTACTTCGTATATACATGTAGTAGTATAATCATTGACAAAAACCATTGACGTTTTCTTGTTTTCATAATATATTCATATTCTTCTGGTTTGTGTGAAGTTAGAGAAAAATTTACCAGACATGAACTGATTGTTAAAGCTAATCAAACTGTGAGCTTTGTCTGTTGATCTTTTTTTTGATAAATTCACCAACATTACACACATGGTACTCACCTTGTCATCTTGATATTCTGCTTTGGTTAGAACTATCTTTCTCCGAATCGAAGGATAAGTATAACATACATCCCTCCATTGCTTATTAACCAGACACATACTACAACACAAGGAAATTAAATTTAAACAACATAATTAAATCAAACATTTTCAATTTAAAATCTAGAACTGGAAAAAAATGTTCACTGTGGCAGAGTAAATTTAAATATATAATAAAGCCTTTAAATTTTGTAAGACAGTTCTGAGAAAAATTAAGAACGAATTAATAATTAGCTATTTAATCAGTTTTATTTGATTTGTAAATTTTTTTTTTTAGATTAATATGAATTTGGATATATGACATCATTTTGATGGGTAATTAATTATTTTAATGAATGGACAATTAGTGATCCATTTACCATTAAGTTGTGAATAGTGAATACTATTACAATACAGAGATGAGGATGTCATGAAGGAAAAAGCTGGCAAACTCAAATCTGCGGGAAAATTTTCACCCAGGAAACCAGGGATATGATCATATACAAATTTATCGATTCAGGCTATCAGTTGACAAATGGTTCAGTCACAAGGTGTCCAGTATGTTTCAGCAAATGCAGAATTTTTTTCATGGAAACAAATGTAAGTCAGTGATTTGAAACCAATTAATTAGCTCAACTGGTGTTGACTTTAAGCAATATAATCAGTCTTGCTGCCCCAGCCTAGAGTCCATGCCCCTCTGACCCAGTTTTAAAACATTATGGCAGCGTTGGCTGAAAGGGTTCACATTATTTGTTTCATGATTGCTGTAATTATAACATTGTGTGGTATATGCCGGGTCTGGTGAAGTTCTTCAAGCTCCTCAATCTGATAAAGACTGAATATTACACGATCAAACTTATTAGAATAATTGAGGAAAACTATTGTGTTAGCAATTGTGACAATTTATAAATAAAATTGTTAATTTGGATATAGCAGCACTGTTAAAGTTGAACACACCTGCACACATCATCTTCTCCAAGATATTCTGCAACAAGATTAAGGGGCTCTGACAAGTTTCGCAAGGAAAGTTCACTAATAATATCCACCTCTTTCAGGCCCATTTTCCTTCCTATTAGACGATCTGGCACAATGGGAGAAAAATCTTTCAGTACTTTTTCTATTTGTAACTGTAACACTTGATCTGTGGATGGCGTTGATGTAAGTGGCCTGTGCACCTTTTGTAAATTTAAACTGGCTGGAGTACATGCAACGGGCAAAACATCAGGCTGATTGGGTGGATGACAATTAGGAGACATGTTGTCAAGACTAGAGAACATATTGGATGTTAATGACAAGTCTGAATGTATACCAGAGTCGTCTACACTTTCATGATGACTGCAGTCCATTATTTCATCTACTAGATTTAGTTTAGGCACCATCGTTTCATGATTAGTAGACTTTGAAGCTGTTGGCCACATATTGCAAGAAGGAAATGTGTCTGATAGAGTACATGCATCTGTGTAAGTGGTAGTCATAATAGATTCATTGAAGGCACTGCTGTCTGCACTCCCAGTTAAATATGCACTATCTGTACTGATGGAGGCCATTTTATGTGAGCACCAAGGTGTACTGGTACTGCGAGTCCTATGTGCAAGCTTGTGAAAGTCATTGCCCAGCATTGCTGGGAGATCTTCGGAAAAAGTATTATCCTCCAGTTGCATATTGAAAACACTTTCTAACTTTACATTGCACTTTGATGGAGGATCACCACAGATGGCGATACTGCCATCTATCTCACCAAATTCTCTCATCGCCATCGTATGAATTCAAAATGAGATTCAGATCTGAACACCACAACTGCAACACAAAATAAATACATTCTAAAAGACAATGTTAAATTGTGATGAACCATTACACTAATATATACATTTAGGAGCTCATATTTATAAGTGAATGCTCACTTAGTAATTTAATCTGTCTGTCAGTGGAAAAAACAAGAAAATTCACAAAAATTACAATAACAGTCAACTGATATGAACACTTGTGCTACTGAATAGTTTGCCTATTTTTCTTCCACTCGACTCTTACAGCACGGGGATCAACTTTAGACATCTGTAGATGGCAGATTCTGATGTCCAAAGTTGATCTCCGCACTGTAAGAGTAATAGTAAAAAATCTTTATAATGGCTATAGAGCTATAACATAGGTATTCAAATGAAGCTGAAAGAGCTAACTAAGACATAAATTTATGATGCTTTCAAATTGAAAAAAGTGCTGGTCTCCATGGTTTATACAGAAAAATTCAGTGTAGTATGCACGGGTTAAAAGTGGAAATGCTCACACAATTTCCAACTTCAAATGATAAAAATTATTTCCAATTATGAAAAATACATCTCCCCAAACTGAATTACCAGCATTCGATAAACTGCAGTTTATTTTATAAATTTAAGTAGCATCTTAGTAAGTTTGAAGCTATATATAAATATATACTTATTACATGAAGTACCTTGACTCATTACCTCAATGTTAATTACGAGTGAAATTAATTTACTGTTAAACCACCGTCTCCAAGACTGGCCCAACATAAATAGACATTGCTATTGGTCATCATTAATAATATTAGGTTAAACCCTCTAATCTGGGCTAAGACTAACCCTAAGCTACGATCTGTCCCTAATAGAAAAAGCGTTCTGAAAATCCTCTTTTTTTGTTATTAGAACCTGTCCACAATAAAAGCACCTCTTGAAAAAAAAATCCCATTCATGATATATCAAGGTATCTGAGATAAAGTTGGACAATCATTCTATTTTGTGCATTTTGTATTATTCAGATATTTGTGTATATGTATCTAATTCTTGGACCACATTCTAGAAAGGAATTTGTATTAACCCTTACGCTGCTATGGGCGACTAAAATCGCCCAAATACACCAACTCACACTGCGGTGGGCGACTCTGTAAATCTTAAAAAAAAAGAACCTGACCACAACAAACGAACCTGTATGCAAAATAGGCCGGCGTTTTAACAAACGAAGTGGATCGTCTATTAGGGACAAGAGAGTAAGGCTAAGCCAACATGACATGGACATCAACTTTAAGTCTATGCAATCCCAGCTTTCTTCTCAGAGCCAGACTAGCACAGCTAGCTGGCCCTGCTACAGAGATTTAAGAATATCTTTTGTAATTGCTGCATTCTGATAGGCCCTCAAAAACTGGTGACCCACACCTGACCCTGAAAACTATGTCAAGTTTGAGGTTTTCTTGCACCTATGAGAGACAAGTTTATATAATTATGTCTCCCCTATGCTGCCAGGGATATGGTTATCATTATATGCCTAGTATTATTATGTCTATTATGACCAGTACATGTAATCAACTGCTGTTGTATTATAAGTGATCCATCCTATACAATGTCGGCCCAACATAAAAGTAACATTGGATCTGTGTCTTTTATTTGTGTTATTGTAGACTTGCTTTTGTGTAAGACAAAGATACCAGCAGCATGTACACAGTGATTGTAACAACCACTCTTTGTTTACATTGGGACATAATCTCAGATTGAGGATTAACATGAATCCAGCGCTGGGTCATCGTTCTTACTGGTGTGCAGTCTCAATCAGCACGATACACTGACCCAATATAGGTTTAAAGTGGGTCAATCAATTGTGACGCAGGCCCAACATTAAGAAAACATTGACCATGTGTTTAGAATGTATTTTCCGACTTGTATAATACAACTAGTATACTAGGATAGTCAATACACATGATACATGTACAGATGTAGCCTATATCGTCAGGTCTAAATATCCACAGGATGTCAGGCCAAGTTAGACACGAAACATAGCATTTTAGATGTAGTGATGTAGTCAAACCCCTCCCTGGTCTACCCCAGCCTCTCTTAAACATGTTAAAAAAGCTGTTAATTTCATAAAAATAGTCACGTGCCTGGCCACATGTATTCCTTGGCCTGACAATATGGTCTAGAATGTCTAGGACACCATTTTAAAAATTAGACAGATAAAAAATCAAATCAAATTCATGAATATTTCTGCAGAACACATTCTTATTTCTACAGTGTAATCAATCAGATGCTTGACATCTGATCAGGGCTTGGCACTATTGGTTGCCTGGTGCAACCAAATATGGGTGGGGTAAGTACAGAATTACAGACAGTACAGGCCCATAGCCAGTATGAGGCGGGCAAGATTGCCTTTTAAAAAATTTAGGGTTATCAGAAATTTGGGCTCTGCCTCGCCTCGTCTGATTTCCGACCAAAAGTGAGCTTTTCCAGTATTACTCAGTTAATTGTTATTCTCAAGATATTTTTACACAATTTTTTAACCATTTACCAGGTGACAGAGCAGTATAAATACTTACTGTACAACGTACGGGGCATTAATACCTGCCCGATACGTTATAACTTGCCGGTATCGTAAAGAAGCAGTTGGTTATTAGACTACTGCCCACTGTACTGTACTACAGCACAGCAGAAGTAGTACACATTGTATACACATTTTAGACATTTTGGGTCTTTCGATAGGGCACACACTTCATATTATACCAGATTGATAACTGCAAAATCTACCAAATTATAGATTATAACTAGGCTTCAAAGTCCATTTAGGCCAAAATATAGGTTTATCTGACATAAAATTATAGGTTTTTTCTAGGTTTTTCCAATGAAAATTCATACTTTTTCATACATGTAGTACACACCTCTGAATACACAGTATAATATGTAGTGCCAACAAGAACCCTGCGGTTCTGAACATTATTGAGAGTTATTTTTTGCATCAGACTGAAGTTCATATTTTTTCTCAAAGTGTCTTTACCGTTATTGCTCATTCTTTTTGAAAATGACCCATTTAAGCAATGTGCCATGTAAAACTGTAATCAGAACAAATATATATTTTCCGTCAATAACTACATTAGATCGCAAATACTTGCTTAAAAATTATTAGATGCACAAGTGCAAGCTGATGTTAGTTCATTTGATAGCAGTATATTAAAATACCGTGCAAGCACTCCCAACCGGATGTAGTGACTTGTTTTAAAATTGTGTAATGAATATTATAACACTAATTTATATGATGTTTCTTTAAATAAATCGTGTGATAAGATATTATCACTGATATCATATTATTCATAGGATAACTATCAAGCCTCTATAGGCAGGGTTCAACACGCTCCAATAAACACAGTAGCATAATCCTTGTATTTTACAATTGTTCTGCAATCATCAAACACCAGACTACATGAAAATATAACCAGCGCCAATACACAGTGCCGCACTGCAGACCCACACAAGATGTTGACCCAACGCTGTCTCAATGCACGCGCTCTTTCAAACAATCCAAACAAAATTGAAATCGGATGAGAACTGAGGGAGAAGCATTTCTTGTGGATTGTGGACAGACGCAACATGATAAATGAAATGAATCGGGCTTTAGGCCACCTTTGTGCACATATAGGCTAAACTGGGCCAGGAGAACCTCCTGAGGATGGTGAGATGATTGAGATGACACTGTCCTCCAGACACAGGATTCGAAATTCGAGCCCTGGCGGTCTGAGGCCGAGCACGCTACCTCTCGGTCACGGAGGCTCCCCACAATACTAACTTTCACACGTGGATGGGGAAGAAACATTTTTTGTTTCTTTCAAACCGCCGAGACCGGGAACCGAACCCCGGACTCTGGCGTGAAAGGCAGCGGTGCTAACCACTACCCTAGGCCCCCGCCCGCGCAACATGATGGCAATTAGCTCATCTAGGTCCAATAAAGGCAAGATGAGCTGATAAAGCAAAATAAAAAGATAGTAATGTTAGTTTTTTTTAATTATTGATACTAGTATATCTGTATATACGTAATTTGTTATGAAAGTGATTTTATTTCAAATTAAAATGTAAAAAAAATATGATTTTCATGATTAAGTTGAATATTTAGTACAATGAGCGACAGCTAGTTATAATAAACGTCGCCCCCATGTCTTGAGATAGGCTATGTGGTTGGTCGCTCAATGATGCACTGTCATGCCTTTAGTGCTTATTGCGGACCGTGATAGCGGTATATATAAAACAAACATCTTTCAGGAACATAGGCCTACTTATGATTTGCTGTACAGTCAGCGTGGTGATATCCTGTAAATAATTTATTTAGACGTTCAACTAACGTTTGCTCATTTTTGTCCACCGTCAGCAAAGTTGATGTTTCAAGCATAATAATGATCTGGTAGGTAAAACATCCAGGGCGCAAATAGTCGCTCAATAGATAATATTAATATGTATATCACAAAAAGTCATATTGATGTTTTTTTCATGTTTTTTTTAGGATTTATGTGAATTTGTGAGACACTGCAATGAGAGACATATTTTTCTCGGCTTGTTTATTTTCTTTTGCTCACTATTACTTGTAGAAATGAAGCCATCATTGTAGAATTAAAAGCATTTTTTGTTTTAAATGGTTATCACCTTTTCCGGTGGTTCCCATCATTGGATGGAAAAATGGTGCCAGTTATCACCTTTAATTTCATAATTGTTTCAACAAATGCTTGAAGAGGTAAGTGGAACAGGCATGCTATGGGCCCTTGTGATAATTTTTTGGCAGTGGCTAATCGTAGGCCTATGTGATATAATGTAACTCTATGGGCAGCTTTGTTTACGAAATGACAGGCTCCCATTGACTATTATTATAACTTTGCCGTACGATTAGCCACTTCGTTTTTTTTACACAGGTGCCATTTTTTTTATTTTTTGAGAAAACTGCAAAAAATGAAAATAGACTATGCCCACTGCCCTATGAGGAAGTTCTGGAGGCCATCTTTAGGCTGTTTGGACAGAACAATGTGGGAATCTCTGAGATACCCGGAGGAGGCTGCACTTAGTGCACTAATTTGCTCAGGGTGAAACCTGGGTGAAGTTTTGTTTGCCTGCTCTACCCTTCCTCATGGGGTGCATCGAGGGTAAAAATGAAAGTTTCTTGGCTATAAAGATGAAAATCTACCATTTTTTTTCTTCCATGAACCCCTCGTGGACTTAAAAAAAAACGCAAAGACAGGCAGGAGATTACGCACGATTGTTATGTGCACATATGTGATATATGCCACTGTTACTGTATTGCGGGGCACTCATGTATCTAAAACCTAAAACTCTCAATAACGTGTATCTCAGCAGTTGGTTGCCAAAATTTCAAGTGTCTCACTCTGGGTGATGTTTTGGATTCTGTATCCCTGCCGTAATTTGCAACTTTGAGGTCATAGCACAGCATTTTCTTTGCCGAGTGAAAACTGTGGAATGTGGTCAACTGTTTCTTTTTATAGCATGTGATCAGTTACGAAAAAAGAGCTCGGCAATGGGTGATAAACTAAATCAAACGAACAACTCAGCTGACAATAATTAAGGACACTTTTTCAAAGTTACTGATTTTGAAGATATAGCCATGAAAGTTAAAATAATGAAAATTATATTGAATATTTCACAATACTTTGTCATTGCTTTTTTTATGTGAGATCGTCGTAATGAAAAGGTTTGTTTCCGTTACCGCGAACTTGATTCACAAAAACTACCAGTCTGAGTCAATGGCCGATATTTGCCCTATATTGAGCCAGAGGCAAAATTTACCGCAAACCCCATCCAAGGTCGTTAGTGGAAGGATTTGTTAAAATGACTGGAAATAATTACGTCATCAAGAAGGACCCCAGCAAGCACGAGACATTGAACCAATGCTGGGCTGATGTTGGTCCAGCGTCGCAGACGTTGGGCCAACATCAGCCCGGGATTGGTTCAATGTCTCGTGTTTGCAGGGACGGCGTTGTCTCAAGCGGTCACTCATTCGGGGGAGGGCCCACAGCAAAGACGGGACATTGACCATGTGTTGGTTCAATGTTGGCCCATCGTCAGCGACGCTGGCCCAACATTGAAACAACACAAGGGCAATCTCACGTGTTTACTGGGGGGCATCATGGCGCCAATCGCAGTGTTACTATACAGCTAGATGAGGGGTGAGTGACCTCATTGTGTGTATACACCTACGCCTAACCCTCCCCCTCCCCCAGCATGTAACAGGCAATATGTGTTATCACGTGGCCACTAACAGCCAATACCAGATGTTATCTGAAATGGGACACCACCGAGACGTTGGCCCAGCATTGAAACAGCACGGGATCAAGGTCACATGTTTCCTGGTATGACGTTAATATACTGGAAGGTACAGCGATATCAGTGACCCAGATATTGTCTATGTGATTGGTCAGAAAAGACCATCTCGTCCTATGATCTCCTTAAGATCTAGGTCAGCCTATCTCCGAATGTTCTTCACCACAATTGTAGTTGTGGCGTCAGAGGTATATTAACCAAGCGTTAGATTTCCAAAAGGCTATATATTATTGCAAAATATTGTATCGATATCATGATAGATTTGGTCTCGAGAGTAAAAGTCTGCTAGCTTTCACCATTTTCAAACTCTCATTGTGGTGTTTTCTTAAGATTATATTGGCCTAGTTTGATCCCAAGGTAGGCATGCCAATGAAGATATGTTACAATATATAATTTTACTAAATTTTCAGGGATATAAGAATTCTGCTAAAATATGATTGTTACTAAATTTCATGAGAATCGGTTGACAATTGACCAAGAAATCGACGAAAAACATGCGATCCTGGTTGATAACTTTTAACGTTAATGTGACTTTGGGTATAGTTAGCTCTTTCTGATTCATTTGAATTAGGTCTACCTATCTATGACTGACTGTTAGTCTATATCATGGGTCTACAGCCATTAGGCCTATAAATAGTTTTACTCTTTAAATTAGACTACATCGCGGGGATAGTCGTCAGAATCTGACGTCCATAGTCTAGACGTCGGATTCTGGCGACTAAAGTCGATCCACGCGCTGTAAGGGTTAACACACTTACACAGTGATACCCGTCAAAAAGCTGAAAAGCTGGTGGAGTTTGAATCAAATCAAACGTCGTTTTATTTTTAATCAACAAGCTAACTTTCTTTTTGGACAATCCACCATCGACATCGTTACCGGGTAGTCTAGCAGCAGTTTAGTTTTCAGACAAGTTACCAACAAACCGCGGAAGTCTCCAAGGCGTCTGAGTCAAGCTGCAGCTCAGCACAGACCTCAGTCTACAAACAACGAACAAATGGAAGTGCGCGGTTTGACGTGACTGACAACTTTTAAACTGACTTACTGAGCTTTTTTTATTTGTTTGTGGGTGTGTGCGGGAATTTATCGATTTTGTACCGTTAATCTCGTTAGCAAAACCTACCAAGTGAACACTGTGTTCTGAATATTTTTCATAAAATGATTGTTGTCTGTTTCAAATGCAAAGCTTCATTTAACAGTGAGCCGACAAACAGTCTCCGTGTCAAAATGCCGCTTCCTGATTTCGAATTTCGTGCAATATTATCACCGGCCAATCACATTCCATCTGCACAAAAATTGTGTGCACGCTGCTAATAGTAATACTGTACAGACAAGTCGAGGATTTGCGTATTCACAACTTCCGGTAAGAAGATTCCCAAACGAGAAATGTTTATCATTTTTGTTATATAAAATTATCATTTACATTGATATTGTAATTTCTCAATTAGTTTAACATTAGAATTTGATGTAGGTCTACTCTGTAGTCCTATAACATGTATTGTGTCACTGTCAGTGTGTGATCAGGATCTGTTGTTGTCGATCTAATATCTAACCAGTAACGTGGAGCGACTGAGCGATATTTAATAAAATTAATAATAATAGTTTAGCACTCACTCAGTCACTCACTGGTGGTGAACTTGGTCACGGCCTAGACTAGTCCTAGATGGCCACAACAACCGAACTTCTTCTAATAGATCTTGGGCAATACAATGCCGAATTACCGCAATGGCTGTCCCTGTCCTCTGGTGGCAATAACAATTGTCATACTCGCCGCCCGTCACAGGGACGGGCAGGTGAAATGAGTCCTGTCGACACAAATGGCTATTTCTAACGTTAGGTGCTGTGAATGGTCATTTTTTAATATTTACATTACAGATATTTTTCTTCTGTCGCCACATGTGGCGATGTGGTGACCACTTGCCCACCTCTACAACAAATTAAAAATGATCAACCAGGATCGCATGTTTTTCGGCGATATTCCGTCGATTCTAAACCGATTTCCTTCAAATTTTGCAAAGGCTATTTTCTAATCAAAACCTAACAGTCCTGAAAATTTCGTAAAATTGTATAGCGTATTTCAAAAGTTAGACCATTTGATATGTAGTAAATTGAAATTACGACGTCCTTCTATAACCCCATTAAACTAATTCTAGAATTTTATTACACGGCAAATGGTCTAACTTTAAAATATTATATTTTTTGTATAGCGTATAGCGTATTGTATAGCGTATTTCAAAAGTTAGACCATTTGATATGTAGTAAATTGAAATTACGACGTCCTTCTATAACCCCATTAAACTAATTCTAGAATTTTATTACACGGCAAATGGTCTAACTTTAAAATATTATATATAATTTTCCGTATTTTCAACCGCTGCTAGGATTTTAATAGAAAATGGCCTTTGCAAAATTTCAAGAAAATCGGTTTAAAATTGACGGGGAAATCGCCGAAAATCATGCAAGCCTGGTTGATCATTTTTAATTTGATGGCGAGTATAGCGACCTTTTTCATCCTGAAACCAATCGGGTCTCTCAGATCATGACGCCATTCTTGCAGAATTTGATATCAATCCCTATAGCAAAAAATCTCAAAGACCAAAAGTCTTTGTTTATCACAAAATGGAAAAGGACAAATTTGATCAGTATTTATATTCATTAAAGGAAGATTTTAATAAAATCAAGCACAAGTATACAACAAACGAATTATGGGAGAATTTCAAATCAGCATTAGAATTAGGGGTGAAAAAAATTGTGCCAGTAAAGACCATTAGAAAAAAAGACAAACTGCCGTGGGTAAGTAAAAAAAATAAACAAAAAATCAAACAGAAAAATCAAGCATTTTCTAAAATGAAGAAAAGTAACACAAATAAATTCCTTGAATTAAAGAGCACAGTCCAAAGTTAGATCAGGAAAAATTACAATAAATATCTAGAAGACATTATTGATCCAGAAACAGACAAAGGAAACAAGAAATTATGGGGTATGGTAAAAAGACTTGAAAAAGATTCGTCAAGCTGCTCCCCATGGATTAAAAGCAAATGGTAAACTAATAAATGATACTTACGGAAAAGCTGAAGCACTAAACAAACAATTCCAATCCGTGTTCAATGCAACAACACATAGCACTCTGCCAAACATGGGGCCCAGTTCATTTCCATCCATGAAAAAATTCAAATTTACTGTTTCGGGCATTTTGAAACTGCCACAAGACATAAAAATATATTAAGGCTCCAGGGCCTGATAAAATTGTTCCCAGATTGTTGCATGATTTCACCCATATTTTGGCTGAACTATTAGTCGAGATTTTTAATAGATCTCTTGAAACATCTGACGTACCCCATGACTAGCAGACAGCAAATGTTGTTCCTATCTTTAAAAAAGGAGAACGTTACAAACCCTCGAACTATAAACCAGTTTCCCTAACATGTGTATGTTGCAAAATTATGGAGCATGTAATAGCATCTAACTTAAAGAAACACTTAGAATCTGAAAAAATACTTTATGAATGGCAACACGGATTCAGAAGCAAACTCTCCACTACTAACCCTGGTACATGAGCTATCAGATAATTTAGACCGCAAAAAACAAGTTGACATAGCTGTCCTTGACTTTAGCAAAGCATTCAACAAAGTTTCACATAAGCATCTTGCGATCAAATTAGCCTACTACTGTATCAGAGGTAGCACTTTGGCATGGATAAATTATTTTCTGACAAATCGCACACAGCAGATTGTCCTTGAGGGGATTGCTTCTGGAACCGTTGATGTCACATCAGGCGTACCACAAGGGTCCGTCCTTGGACCAATACTGTTCTTGATTTTTATAAATGACCTGCCCCAATCTCTCTCTTCGAAAGTCAAACTTTTTGCTGATGATGCGATTTTATATTTTGAGGTGGCTTCTGCGGATGACTGTCAGATGCTGCAGAGTGACTTGAACAAGCTGATAGAATGGGAAGAAAAGTGGCTAATGAGTTTTAACCCAAGCAAATGTGAAGTGCTGACAGTCACCCGCAAGAAGCAACCTACCTTATTTAACTACAGCATGCATGATCAAATTTTAAACAGAGTCAAAAGTACAAAATATCTTGGAGTAACAATAACTTCAGACCTGAATTGGAACAAGCATATTAATCAGACAGCGGGCAAGGCAAACCAGATGCTGGGCTTTGTAAAGAGAAACATCAAGACAAGGTCACATAACATCAAGAGGAAAGCACTTGTTCGTCCCCGCCTAGAGTACCAGTGTGCTAGCGTGTGGGATCCACATACTCATAGTGCAATACAAAAGATAGAGATGGTGCAGAGGCGGGCAGCCAGATATGTCCTGAGACAGTACCACAACACCAGTAGCATCTCAGATATGCTAGAACAGCTACAGTGGCCTACACTAGCCCAGCGACGGTATTGCCTCCGCCTTACTATGTTATATAAAATCAACAACAGTATCGTCACAATAGATCCTACTCCCTATCTGAAGCCAATACGCACCACAACCAGAACAAATTCACTGTCTTTTCTCCCCTACAAATGTAATACTGAATCATTTAAACATGCATATTTCCCAAGAACAATACCAGTCTGGAACACTTTACCAGACACAATAGTCTTATCCCCATCTCAAAATGCTTTCAAAGCTGCAGTTGTTAAATATGTCTGCAGTTTTCCCTCAAAATCTTTTTAACATTTAAAACTTTTTTAACATGCACCCTGTAGGCAAGCTACTCTTTCCCCTTTGTTTATTTTTGTTAGTAGCTCTGCCCATAAACCGTTTATGCACCAGTACTCACACCAGCATTATGATATGATAAGTCAAACTATTTACAAACAAGCCAATGGGTACAAAATTTTTAAGCAAAATTTGCAAGCGCACGCTAACATCCAGAGTAACCAGCCTTCCAACTGGAAGTTATACTCTGCTATGTAAAGAAGAAGAAGAAGAAGAAGAAGAAGAAGAAAACTGTCATCACTAAACCGTAACACCATAGAAAGCTACCATTCCGCAACCGTGACATTCATGCTTTATCTATTCTGTTGTTTTTAAATAAATTCAATGCAATATTATAATTACCAGGGGTGGGCAGGTAAAATGAGTCCTGTCGCCACAAATTGCTATTTTCAGATGCTCTCAATGGTCAGTTTTTAATATTTACATTACAGAGATTTTGCTTCTGTCGCTGACCACTTGTCCACCTCTGAATACATGCAGTGGCAAAGATTAATAAACACGCGTCCAGTATATTTCAAATGAAGTGACTCACACGCTGGCATACCAGCGTGCTAGATAATAGACTGGTGCGCCGGCATACCGGCGTGCAAGTGTATAGCGGTATATATCTAGAACGCATTTCATGTGGTGTTTTATCCATTCTGACCTCAGAGATCATATGCAGCGGGGGTTTACCTCAGCGACATTTATATGTGGAGAATGGTTTTATCAGGCTACTGTTGTAGTTAATTGCATTTTAGATCTTGTTTCATCATTAGTAGGTGTTCCATGTAATATTGCCAATTGCATTTCACCTAGCCCAGGAGAAGCAACACTTACGCATACGTAAGTGTTGGGTCTCCTGGGGCTACATTTCACCTGTGCCTACATTTAAATACACAGGGGAGTTTTGAAATATATAGGCCTAGGGGGCCTATATGGGCAACTTGCATATATCCTCAAACACACAGTTCACATTGTAATCATGATCCCTGCGATAATTCAGAAGGCAGAGGCAGCCTGCTTCTAGGGCTAGGTAATATGTCTATAGGTTGAGTACTGTGTTCCGGCCGCCAGCACAGCATACCGGCATTCCAGATATATACTGCACTAGTCTATAATTTAGCACGTCGGTATCCCGGTGTGCAAGTCACTTCGTTTTTCAAAAGCCAAGGTAATAATGAAATACGGATAAAGTGTTTCTGGCTGGTTAAGATACATAGCAACAAAACTGTGACAATACACATGTGAACATTGATTAAGATCTTCACCAAAGATTTTTGGCCGTGACCAAGTTCCCCACCAGTGGCACTAGCAGGCTGATGGAGGTGTTTCTAAGACTTAAGTTTTAACTTACATGTACATGACTTAGGCCAAGTTGTGAGTTAGTCTATTTAGTCTTAGGGCATAATTATAGGAGTTATGTAGAATTAGCTAGTAGAAAGATCTCGCATTCCATTTTGACTATGTTCTGGGTTACAGCGCAGTATGATTGGTATCCAGACATTTCACCCCCCCTACACGTTCGGCCCCCTGCACATTCGCCCCCCCTATATATACTCCCCTATACGCACAGTATTTGACCCTCTCCCCACTATGCCCTATACAAGCAAAAAAAAAATTATACTGTTATTAATTAATAGGGCCTAGACCTACTTCATAACACACCAAGTTTTTATACCATGGGCCACAATGATTTCACTAAATCTGTAGCGCATTTTTTTTCATCAATTTTTTCCGTTGATTATAAACTGCTTTCCTTGATATTTAGCACAGACAGGTCATATCCTAACCTCAGTAAAAATTTCTAAAAATTATATTGAATATTTCATAAGCTAGACCATAATATTCCTTATAGAGGGACGTCATAATTTTAATTTACTACATGTCAAATAGTCTAACTTTTTAAATACTGGATTATGTTGAAATATGATATGTAAAAAATTTCATGCATTCCAGGTTGTCTGCTGAATTTTTTGGTTGTCCTGATAAAAAGACTCGGCAATACTTGGCTGCTGTCCGCAATTTTGTTTTTTTGTTATGAATGTGAACAATGATAAAACAAAAACAGTTTGTGTCGATAATATAGCCCATTGCTGCTACATATTATGGATGTAGCCTATATATTGGCAGAATTATGAGATGTTAAAGAGATCGATTGGGAATTAAAAAAAATGAAATTAATAAAGCTGTGCTGATATCAGAAAAACTATCAGTAATGTCAGCGTTATTTTACCACGAAAACGTATATTGGAATCCAAATTGTATTGCAACATTGGATATTATATAAGGTTGTCCATGCGGATAATCACAATAATACTTTTGGTTGTCTATCCTAGCATTTGGTTGGCCCTGACAAACGAATGTATGCTTATTTCGAACGCTGGGCTTATCGTTTTTTCCGCAACCACAGGGAGGTGTATATATACAGTGATATGACACTTTTTCGCGGCTTCTCCTTGACCTAACTAACAAGCCTAAGGTGCTGCTGTTATTGTTAACCATATGCTCCATGCGTATAACAATAATTATCTTTTTGCTAGGCACATGACATGATTCATTTTAATTGCCAACTCTGGTTTTTAATTGTAGGCGGACACTACATATAGTCAGCCTAAAACTTAATGTTGTTTAGATGTACCGGTAGTCAAGAAAAAACATTCTAATTTAATGAAAACATTATTTTTCTCAGTATATTTCTTTCATCAAATTGAGTTGATTAAGTAAAAAAATATGGCTGAGAAATGATCACAAGAACATTTTTGGTAAGTATTAGGCCATTTTTGTTTTTTTCTGTGATTCATGATAGAATTTTCATTTTAAGTACCAAATTAAAAGGATGCGCCGTGTTTTTGGTGTCATTTTGGTATAAAAATGAGTTAGGTCATTTTTGATTTAAGCTGACGATATACCATGTATTGGTTTCTACACTTTCCAGAGTGTTTTTTTTTGACACTGCTTATAGTAATATAGCAGTTATTTTATCACTGGTTTTGGTGAGGAATCATCTATGTGCTGACACTCTGTGAGTTGTGAGCACTTCATAGAGCATATGACACCTTGTGAGTTGTGAGTACTAGGCCCTACTCACTTGACACCCAGTGAGTTGTGAACACTACTCCAAACTACAAGAATATGACACCCAGTGAGTTGTGAGCATGAACACTAGCTTTGAGTGGGGGATTTCAGGGCTGGAAATAAGGTTTAAAATGTTGGTTGTGCAGCGGACAACAACGGGTAATATTTTGGTTGTCCGCCACAATTTCAAGTTGTCCGCCCAAAAATGAGAACAGAAGTTAAACTATAATTTTGATCACGACCACAATTATTAACTATGTTTAGCAGTAAAAAAAGATGGACAAAATTGGGCATAAGCTATATGTAGACTAGTCTAGTATGTAGTAGTTAGGGACCACAATCAGTGACTGTCACTGCTGGATGAAAATCTGTGGTTGTCCGGACGGACAACCATCAGAGCAGAATCATGAATGGGTTGTATGTCTTGTATGTGTTTTAGTTGTCCCGGACCAACAGAACGCTCTTATTTCCAGCCCTGGATTTTACTGTAATAAGGACATTTTTAGTTTGTCGACTCGACAAACTTTTAAGCTGGTTTTCCACACAAACGTCTGTCGTTAACTTCCGTTACTATCTGTCCTGTCTGTGCAATGTCAGAAGGCAATATCTGCTCCCTGGTATACAAGGCATTTACTGCTTTTTAACTGGCGTCCCGTCTCTTCCTGCCATAGCGCTGCCGAAATGCCGTATTTGTTCACTTATAAATCAAGTATATACTTCCTTTCCGCTGATGTCACTGCCTCCTTTTGGCTTGCACTGACCCAATGCTGGTTAAATGTTGTGCCATCATCTATGACACTCTTCCAACATTGAACCAACATTGTGTCAGGGAATTGAGTTGCCGTTGTTCCCTGCAAAAATGAGACCAATGAGCCAATGCTGTTTTACAGCTGAGCCATGGTCGTAGACGATGGGCCAGCAGTAAGCTAGCATTGGGTGAACGTTTATCTTGTTAAGGCCTATATACTGGTATGCCAATGCTGGGCTAATGCCGGCCCAGTATTGTAAACGGTGGGCCACTATCAGGCTAACATTGTGTCAATGACTCGAGTTTGCTGATCAGCTGTGACCCAACCCAGCAGACACGAGGCATTGACTCAATGTTGTTCTAATGCTAGCCCGCCGTCTTCGACGTCGGCACAACATTAAAACAACATTGTGTCAATGCCTCGTGATAGCTGGGTAGGTGTTCATGAATGCCAGTCAGTCTGTCGCGGGAGGGCTAGCCACTTTCTCCCACCCCGCTCTGCCTCACTTGACACAACCCTGTTATGTTAGCAAAAAAACCATTAGGTCTTGGCTAAGATCTTTATCTCCAAAAATTGCAAATTTTGTATCATTAAAATTAGATTTTTGGACTCGGCAGTAAAAGGCATTGAACATTGATATAATTTATACACTTCTGGTGTGAAAAATCACTGAATAATGTAATTTATTGCAATGCCCAATCATGTGGTAAGTTAACCCTTTCATTACGACCATCTGACATGAAAAGGGGAAAAGTATGGTGAACTATACATTTTTATTTATTAATTTTATTTTGCCTGAGTTTGTGTCCTATTTAGGGGGCCACCATTAGATTCCCAGGGGGGGGGGTAGGAGTTTTTGTCGCGGGAAATTATTTATTTCAACCGGGCTCGGCGGCGCGTTGAAAATTTCACATTTTGTTACATGTTTATATGGAACCGTTCTTGAAGTAAATTATTTATTTCACGCAGTGTCCGCCCGAAATTATTTATTTCAAAAATACTCCTGCACCCCCCCCCTGGGAATCTAATGGTGGCCCCCTTAGGGGAAATAGTGGTGCTGTGTGTGAGAAACGGTTGACATTTCTGTACACCAGTCCTTGTGAATATGTCCAATATAACGTTTGGGGTCCCTAGGTTAGGTAGGCCTACTTTCGTCTTTAAGAAGTGTTCAGATAAAATATATGTTCATGGTTAAATATAGTGATTAGACCGTAAAGGGTTTTGATTGGAATAATATTGGCCAAGCGTCGCAGACAGTGGCCCAGCATTACATTACCTAATTGTGGGATTCCCACAAAAAATAAAACTGGCCCAACATCATTCTATCGCTGCGCCACACTTTGAGCAATATCTTTGTTTTTGACGCAACAAGTTAATTTTAGTGGGCCATAGGATTTTTGAAGATAAGGCACTGCCTGTTGAATTAAAGGGACTGGCTCAGGCTAAAATCATAAAAAAATCAGTGATTCTATTTTGGATTATTAATATGACCATATAATGTAAACATCTCCATAGAATAGAACTGCAAAAGTTTTTTTTATTTTTGTGCTGTGCATTTACCAGTTAGGCAGATATAGAGACGAAATTCCCGTATTTCTTATTTTTGACATGGTAGTGCCGCCAATAAATGCCCATTACGGCCCACACTGTCAAATTGTGAGCTGTGTATCGCTGTATTAGTTTCAGTATTAGTATTCAGCGTTGTTAGAACAGAGTCAAGGTTCGGCATCCCATGATCCAAAACATAGGCCTATGTGCTTACCAATACAATTTCAATGAAGTATGGCAGAAAACGAGCTACTGAAACCAAAATGTAGTTGAAATGTTGCTGATTCCAACGAAATATTGGACTGTCACCTGTAACCTGACTGTAACCTCGCCACAAGGTAACCTCGCCACAGGTAATCTCGCCACAGATTTGGTAACCTCGCCACAGAAGGCTGAGTAACCTCGCCACAGCTTTGGTAACCTCGCCACATGGGGCTAAGTAACCTCGCCACAACTTCGCCACACCTGTTGTATCCGCATTTATCAATGTATTTTCAAAGGGAAATCTCTACCTTGAACGTGGTGTAGATGTTTATATAGACTTAGACTATATGTGCCATTAAAATCAAAAGCAAAAAAAATTCTAAAAAAATGGACCAACATATAACGAATAATAATAGGCCTACAAATTTATTTTGTACAGCAAATATTGTAGAAAATGTGTTCATTGTGACTAATAGTAGTAACATATTAACCCTTAAACCGCTGAATTAAATAATTTAAATTACCTTGACGCACAACTTTAAGTGAGAGAAAACAACTCGTATTTGATTAATTTGCCATTTACGACTAAGCATTTTACAAATCTTGATGTTTTAATGGCTAATGAAACGGATTAAAGCGCCTACAGTCGCGCTTAGCGGTTTAAGGTGAATAGGTGTAGGCCTAGCGGCAACAACAGAGGAAGTTGATGACACTGCCCCAAGAAGAGATCCGACAGCACCCGAGGAAGACAATGAGTAGCACTCAAGCTATGTGATCGACTCCAATAACACTCGATATTGTTGACGCAATTGATTGACACAAGTGATATTAACTCATATGAGTGCGTGGTGACATGAAGTCGATTGGGCCTACTTGCAAACGCTGAATGTTAAACCATTTTTTCTTCTTCCAGTTTTAATAATAGCATAACCGCCAATATGAATCTTTGATATTTCTATCAGCATGGATACCTGATGAACGTTTAATATGGAATATGAGGTGATATGAAAGTGTTTTATTTGTTGTTGGGAAAATGCCCCCCTTTTGAAATAATAATGGGTCACATGCCCCATCGTCTAAGGGCAATGCCCCCCCCCCCCCTCCGAAAAATATCATGGGCCCCTTGGCCCTCTTTTTCCAATTTATAAATCGGGTACTGAATATGTAATAGTACCAATCTCATACATATAATTTTAACTATTTATATTGCCGTATAATAACCGTCTGCGTCCCTATGTTTGGGCTATATTCAAGTTAAACTGAACGTAGATTTTACCCTAAGTCTCTGCTAAAAACACAAATAGTAGGCCTAATTTATGTTCTTGTATTATGGACCCTATCAATGGAAGCTGATATTCAACATCACATTGTAATAAAGGCCTAAATATCACGCTAATAGGGATCTAATTAGAAGTTACTAAAATGTGTGGTACCAAAGCCATAACTTTATTTTGAATTGAATTTACAAATAGTAATATTATTAATAAATGATGTTCCTTTAATGCTGGGTAAACGATGTAGAGGGCGGCACAACAATAAACTAAATATCCAGTTATCCCTGGTTTAATGCTAGTCCCCCGTCTGCACTGCTGGCCCAACATTAATCTAACATTAAGTCGATGTAGCTTCTGTGGAAAGTATAGCGTATATAGCCAGTGTAATATATTATGAGATTATGCTTTGTACGCATCGCGTTGACTACTACAAAGAGCCAATACCGCTGGAGTACAATCACACGTGTCTTGCCATAGAGTTAACTCTATATTTGGTCTGGCTAAACTTCTGAAATTCGAAACCTTTGAGTGTTGATCCACTGTTCGCCGTATCGTATTTGCTAGGATGCACCTAAAAGTTGGCATACTTTAGAAGTGGATATATGTATAATCAAAACATGTTTCGAAGTAATAATATGTAGGGCTATAAAGTGTCTATAAAGCAGCTGGGCCAATAGTGTTTTTTTTAATGACACAGCATCATAGTTGAATTCACGCTTTCCCATTCATTAATTGCTTTCTATCAATTACTGGCCAACCGTCAATGATGAAGACGAGGACCAGCCGTGCATGTGGATTATAAAATTTTAAAATATATATTTTTCATTTTTGCAATAAATGAAAATCAAAGTGCAACAGGGATCACTATTATGGCAGAACCGGAGTAAAAACATACCTGTCAATTATCACAGGTAAGGGATAGCAATGACATGACCAATATATATTATGCACATTTAATATGTTGTGCAGAATAAAATATGAAAAATGTTGGGCAGCGCCCCTGACGGTGAACCAATATTAAATCCACAGGTAATGTGCTTGTATATATGTAATAAAAATACCGAAGGGCGGGGGGGGGGGTCTTGGTGCCTGCTAGGATAGTCGCGGATTCGTCTCCTGCTCTGGCATTCAAGTTTCAAAGAAACAAAATGTTTCCTCCCTGTTCAATCGTAAATATTGAATATTGTGGGCAGCCTCCGTGACCGAGAGTTAGTGTGCTCGGCCATAGACCAACAGGGCTCAATTTCGAATCCTGTGTCTGGAGGGCAGTGACACCTCATTCATCTCACCATCCACAGGTTCTCCTGACAACATTACAGCAACATTTCAGCAAAGATCGTGTGAGCCTTCATGGGTCTTTATCCTTAGGTCTACTGTGTGTATTGTGATTTCCATAATTGGCATTACGTATGAGGGTGCAGTGAAAGTGCATTACGTCCACATGTGATAATGATGGATTAGGGCTACTGTATATTTCATGGCTGAGTAAGAAACATTAAAAGCTGATAATTTACAACTTTGTCAGGCCTATTTTAGACAGAAGAATTAAAATTGAAAATTAAAGATTTCGGGAAAATTCCTGGCTAACTGGGGCATTTTAAAGTCCAAGAAGAAGTAATAATTGCACTTTTGTAATATTAACATTGTAGTCCTGTGAAATGATTCTTTGTCAAGCATATTTCATTAGGTGCAGTGCTTCAGAACGTGTGTAAAATCAGCAAAATGTATTATGGGAACCGAACATAATAATATAAATGCCGATGATCGATAAAAAGGATCATGATAATGCATCTTAGAGTATAGATATACATTCCCTGACACATTTATAGCTGATTTTTTGCAATGCTGTTGACAAACGTCAAGACCCCTGGGCCTCTTGTTTTTTGGATGTGTTCATTCGGTTCATGATGCATACGTCATGCCTTCCATCATTGCTTGTGTCATCAAACTGTGAAATCACGTCAAGAAGCTTTATGCTGCGATAGATGCTCACGCTGGCAACACCACATTTGCAGTACTCGATTCAGTCACTCTTTTTACCGTCAATTGGTAAGAGGAGAATTTGAATTCCTAGAATGGCACTGTGCTGACTTTCCAGCACCTGAACACTCAGTAGAGGTGAGCACTTACGCAGTTAACACACCGTTGTATTTAGTATCAATAGGCATAATTCAATTAGATTCAGTCAGGAGACTGCAGAAATATTTGCATAAGTAATTTTTCCTAATTTCACATTTTTTGTTTAATGATGTTATTTGATACATGTATTGTCATATTGTCCTAATGTTGTTATTTTCTTAATAATACATTTTTATGTCAAAAAATTAATAAAACATCAGTGATATACACTCAGGAAATTACATTTTAAAGAAAGAAAAAATAGTTGTCATCATTTGAAGCTGGAAACTGCATTACTAGCAACTCCAACTTCAAACTAATGAAAAACAAATAATTCAGCAGAACAGCTATGTTCATTTAAATGACATAAACTATCATATATCTATCACAGTATAATAAAATGCAAGTTTATGTGTTACATTTATATAATTTAAATTTTGTTTGCACAATTGCAGGACACAATAGGTTGCCATAGTGCCTTGCATGTGGCTCAACTATCTCCACAGTCATCACCTCTGCGGGATGAACTATGTAGCAGAACTAACGACAGTGTCGACAAACAGAGCATCCCCGTTCCTCAAGCTGAGAGTACACTACTGTCTTTAGGATTACCTGTGTTACCAGAATCTCCACAGCAATCTACAGATGATTCCTCAGCCATGGACACAAATGACTCGCTTCACTTGGATATCACTGTGCAAGACGTCCTTCCCGTGGAAGAGAATTCCATGGAGGAGGAGACAGTCCACTTTAGGCCTGACTGCCAGGGTGATCTTCAACAAGACATCACCTACGAGATAATTCCTGGTTCAACAAAACGCCAGGGCAAGAAATTGTTCGACTCCCTGGGATACTCCTACACTGTTAAGAAGACATCATCAAGCAGAGTTACAAGGCGAGGTACTGTTCACAACAAGACTCTTTTGTTGTGGAGCTAAAGTGATTCAACACGGATCTACCTTTATTCCCTGTGTGCAGTGTCAAGAATCAAGCAACTTAAGATCTCTTCAAACCTGCTGGTGTCATCGTCGAGTCAGCTATGCTCAGCAACAACATCGCTGCAATGCCCTGCTCGTCTCTAACCAAGCCTGATAACTTGCAGCGTACAGCCAACAGAGTGCGACAACAGATGCACCCAGAAGAGCCCACAGACTTGGAGTTTGAACTGGCCATGGATCATATCCCTGAGGATTACCTACAGGGAGATATATCTGTGAGACCCCGGCGCCATTTACTGTTTGCCACTGCTGATCAGCTGGACAAGCTGGCTACAGCTCGTCGCTGGTATATCGACGGGACATTCCACATAATCCGAGCTCCTTTTACGCAGCCAGTTTCCATACACACCTTCCTACAGCAGAAAGGAGAAGTGAAGCAGGTGCCACTAGTGTTTGTGTTAATGACTGGCAAGACTTCAAAGCTGTCTTCCAAGTGCTGCTGAATATTCTGCCAAGACCTCCTGCTATGAAGGAGCTTGTGCTTAATTTTGAGGCTGCTGTGTTGCTAGCAGCCTGTGATATCCTGCCGCAGATCCAGCTACGTGGAAGTTCATTCCATTGGGCACAGGCTTTCTGGAGAAAACTTCAACACGTCGGTCTGCAGACAGCCTACAGTGAAGATGCTGACATGCTCAAGATCATCAAGATGGTGCTGGCCCTGCCCTTTTTTCCAGCTGAGCACATCCGTCCTGCGTCCACGAACCTGGTCCATTTATCAACAGAGTGTGCGATCCAACAAAGACGTGGTGGGGTGGCACAACAGGATTAACAGGAAGGCCAGGCTTCCCTTCTACCTTCTCATCAGACTCCTCCACGAAGAAAGTTCAAAGCCAGATAGTGAGATTACAGGCACGACTTCTTAGTGAAGGGAAACTCTCCCGCTACCAACGATCGAAGTATCACACAATACCAGGCCAGTTATTCAGAGTATGGGAAGATTACAGCACCAACCAGAAGTCTGCCATCTCCCTTCTCCGTAGATGAGCTGCCATCTATGGACCTGTGATTACAGCATGGGTTTACAAATTAATCATCTACTGTGACCATAAACTTTTTGATGTTAATATATGCCTCATATTATGTATCATGGCTATATCACAAATATATACATAGTTTCTTGTTGTCTTTTTTACTAACTTATTTTTGTATTTTTTTCTACCAATTAATTTGAGGTGGTCTACATATTTCTGTCAACATGTAACCTGGTAACTTATAATGCATAGCGCAGGGGGCTGAACGTGTAGGGGGTCGAACATGCAGGGGGCCAGACGTACAGGGGGCCAAATGTGCAGGGGGCCAGACGTGCAGGGGGGCGAACGTGCATGGGACCGAAATGACTGGCATCCGTATGATTACTATGAATGATTGTATCTGAAATGTAAGATACCCACATCATTGGGCATCGAGCCATAAACGGCCATTTTCCAAGATGGCCGCCGAAAAAGCTTGTGGGCACGATAACTTATGAGCCGTTGGTTGGATTGCATTCAAATTTTGTAGAGTTGTTTTCTAGGTATTTCTGATGATCTGATTAACTTTTGGGATGAATCCTTGCAAAATGACAGCTGCAACCATTAATGTTATATATATATATATACTTGAGTGTTTATGGGCTGACCTGGAAATATCTACACCCCTTCAGCAGTGTCATCTGTCCATGTGTGAACACTGCTAACCTACGTCTCTGGCTTGGATAATAATGCAGTGGTAAAAAACCAGGCCAGTGGGAATTCCCCTTCTACCAAACCCATGGGGTTCATGCTGTTACCAACGCCACACCTACAAGCCTGTCGAGCAAGGCACTGGGTTATCTGTACTGATTTTTTTTGTGCTCGTGCACGCGTGCACCCTGTTTTTAATAGCATGCCGGTGATATTCTGGCCGGCTAGTTGACCTAGATCGATTGGATAACCCAGAGCCCTCTCATGCCGCCAGTGAGAGACTGCTCTGGTCACAGAATGATGGGGGGTGGGAGTTTTAAAACTCTTCAGATGCCACCAGAACTGGTCGCTGAGTGGACCTGGCATCCTGCCAACACCTCGAATTGGCAAGCTGCCATTATCCACAGGAGACCCTAACCTTTCGAGTCCTTTAGCTGAGTGTGAAGGATGGTTTCTAGTCTAGAGAATAGGCCTATCTAACGGGGATGCTTCTTTAATGTTTTCGAGCCGAAAACAGTCACATCTAGTTTAAACTGTTCTTAACATGCCCCCTGTTGGCAAGCTACTCTTTCCACTTTGTTTATTTTTGTTAGTAGCTCTGCCCATCAACAGTTTAGGCACCAGTTCTCACACCAGCCATATGATAAGAAAACAAACTATGTACAACCTAGTCTATGGGTACCAAACGGGAAGTCAAACCTTAAGCAAAATTTGCAAGAGCACACTTACACCTAGAGTAACCAGCCTTCCAACGCAAAGAAGTAGAAACCTTGACTTCGGCTTAAAGAATTATCAGTATCTAAATTTCTTTTTGAATAAATTAGGAAAATCTCAACTCTGAACACACTCGGGTGACATGATTGAAGGCTACAAACTACTAACGGGAAAGTACAGCACCAATGAGGGACTATTACAAATTAACAGAAACAGTAGTACAAGGGAGGACCACCTGAAGCTATAGAAGCAGCAATTTAGGCTGCAAATCCGTAAGCATTTATTTCCCATAACAGCATAAGGGTAATGAACCCGTGGAATTCGCTTCCAAAACATGTTGTTTTAGCCCCAACTTTAAACACCCTCAAAAAGAGACTACCCGGTAGATAAATACTGGAGGCAATTTCAATATAATTTAGAGAAACCCCGCACACGCACACACACACAGAAGGTATAAGTGAGCATAAGGCTCAAGACAATGAAGAGGTATCTGACGATGAGATTCAACAGGTCCCCGACCTACAAAGGCTGTAATGGATGGTAAATTTAGTATTACTATTAGGCTCTATCATCTATCTATCACAGTTATAACACACCCTAACAATTTTGCATCACACCCTGAACCCCAAATCCTATCTAGTTTGAATACTGATTTCTATTTTTTGCCATTTCAGATCAAAGACACACAGCACACTCAACTCAGTGGGCACTTCGATAATTAGCAGAGATGGACACACCAAGACCTGGAGATACTCCTCGGCCCGGAGAAACACCACGTCCTGGAGATCAACCTCCTCCAAAGATGCAGACAATGGTCTACATTTGTGGAGGTTTGTATAAATGTGGGACATTGTACCTTCCACATGTATCACCACCATATCAACCCCTTGTGCTGCTGGCATCGTATACTATAGTTCATGTATCACCACCATATCAACCCTTGTGCTGCTGGCACTGTATACTATAGTTCATGTATCACCACCATATCAACCCTTGTGCTGCTGGCACCGTATACTATAGTTCATGTATCACCACCATATCAACCCTTGTGCTGCGGGCACCGTATACTATAGTTCATGTATCACCACCATATCAACCCTTGTGCTGCTGGCACCGTATACTATAGTTCATGTATCACAACCATATCACTGTCACAGTCTTTTCGAATAAGCATGATTATCAACCCTTGTGTTGCTGGCACCGTATAGTTCATGTATCACAACCATATCACTGGATTATCAACCCTTGTGCTGCTGGCACTGTATAGTTCATGCGTGTTGCAAACTAAATAAAACATCACTGAAAATGATCAAATAGATTGTGGTGGATGTTATGTTATCAATATCAGGGATGATTTTTTCCACAAATTGAAAATATTTTTCATCATATGTAGATATGGGCACTCTCTTGTCTTTATCACTGTACTGTCAGTAAAGTTATTGTAGCAACCACAATATTTTTACTGGGCCTTCAAGCTGAGACAGATGCAGTTACATAGTACTAAATAAATTGTACTTTAATTTATCTACTGAGCTGTATTCTTAACTATTTTTCTTCCATTTGAAACTGAAGTTGTGCATACAGTTACCACCATTAAATTAATGGGAAAGATTTTTATTGTGGAAAATTAAGCATCTAGATATGATGCCAGATAGTAATCTTCTGTATATAAACGTCTAGTTATGATGCCAGATAGTAATCTTCTGTATATAAACGTCTAGATATGATGCCAGATAGTAATCTTCTGTATATAAACGTCTAGATATGATGCCAGATAGTAATCTTCTGTATATAAATGTCTAGATATGATGCCAGATAGTAATCTTCTGTATATAAACGTCTAGTTATGATGCCAGATAGTAATCTTCTGTATATAAATGTCTAGTTATGATGCCAGATAGTAATCTTCTGTATATAAATGTCTAGTTATGATGCCAGATAGTAATCTTCTGTATATAAACATCTAGATATGATGCCAGATAGTAATCTTCTGTATATAAACGTCTAGTTATGATGCCAGATAGTAATCTTCTGTATATAAACGTCTAGATATGATGCCAGATAGTAATCTTCTGTATATAAACGTCTAGATATGATGCCAGATAGTAATCTTCTGTATATAAACGTCTAGTTATGATGCCAGATAGTAATCTTCTGTATATAAACATCTAGATATGATGCCAGATAGTAATCTTCTGTATATAAACGTCTAGTTATGATGCCAGATAGTAATCTTCTGTATATAAACGTCTAGATATGATGCCAGATAGTAATCTTCTGTATATAAACGTCTAGATATGATGCCAGATAGTAATCTTCTGTATATAAACGTCTTCTGTATAATATATTCTGTATATCTAGAAGCTCTAGTATACCACATATAAATTGCACATGGAA
This sequence comes from Flabesymbios commensalis, assembly GCA_964017125.1. Classification (NCBI taxonomy): domain Eukaryota; kingdom Metazoa; phylum Annelida; class Polychaeta; order Terebellida; family Flabelligeridae; genus Flabesymbios; species Flabesymbios commensalis. The sequence goes on from OZ024915.1 coordinate 56,755,252, forward strand.
TTAACCGTACATTATTATGAAGTCAAGTAATTTTTAAACCCTAGAACACTGATGTCGACTACAGTATTTTTTCTGTTTTTATTAGATCTTTTTATCAATATAAAATATGTTCTAAATTCATGACACTGATATAACACAGTGACTTAAATTGTACAAATCCAAATAATTTTTAGTCACTTGAATTTGTGGATCGCAGCAGCTAGATACAAATTCAAGTGACTGAAAATTAAAACTGAATAGTTCAGTTCTCCATGGGTTAAAGTATACACATGTGCAGGGCTTTCCCCAGAGAAAAAAAATAGAGCGGGGGAATTTTGTAAAGTGGCTGTCAGTGTTGTGAACCAGTGATGTCCGAAACGCACGCGCCACAGACACGTGATCCTAGAGGCATGCCCCCCTCAAATTTTTTTAAATTTGAAGTCTTGAAATGGTGCATTCTGGCAGAATCTGGGGCTAATTTCCAAGGTTTATATATCTGCCCAAAGTGCGGATCCGCACTTTGTGGAATGCCCTGATGTGGTCATAGCATCACAAGATTATCATTGTCAAGTTAAGCACATGGTTCACTGTGTACAGGTGTAATGCATGCACTGACACTTGGTATTATTACCACATCATGGGTTGTAGTGCTCTCATAACACTAATTTAGCCATGTGCTAATAACGTAACAGGGGTATCAAATGAAAATCAGAGGTTTCAAATAACATTTGAAACCTCTGGTCTAAAGGCATGTATTAAACGGGTGTCAAATGGGCCGCCGAGCTCTGATCAGGCTACTCGGCAGTATATCAGTGCGTACACCTGTACACTGCGTGTACACACGCGTGACCTGCAGGTAGACTAATCTAGCGCTCGATGACTAACATAGGCTAGGCCCACAACTACGGCAAAGTTCTATTTATCGTCATTGACTGCATCACCTCATATTATATTGTAAGGCTACAGTCGCAGGATCAACATCATAAAGGGGATGGAGTTCAGTAGGGCCATCCAGATGGTCCTATTTATAACCATCCAACTGGTAGGTCTAGGCTACTAATTTCATCTTTATTGTTAATTATAGGCTTAGGTCTACATGGACATTGTGTATGATGGTAATAATAGTAATAGCGTGTGTTTTTTCGGCTATTATGTTAATTTGAGAACCTTTTTGTGAGAGTTGATCACTCCCAGGGTGATTTGAAAACCTCGCCTTAGGCTCGGTTTTCAAATCACCCTGGTCGTGATCAACTCTCACAAGTCGGTTCTCAAATGAACATAATCACCTCCAAACACACGCTATTGTATAATTGGTAATCGAGTAATTTTCTGAGGTATCAGCATACAGTACTGTGCAGTTGAAACTGGTCGGGCGGGAAGAGGAAATGAAATGAAAGGGAAAGGGAATTCACGTTTTCCGGAATTTTTACCAGTTTCACGGTAGCCACTGGAGAAGTCAGGGGAATTAGATTTTCCCAAAAGGGAAATGTATTTCTCACCTGGGAAAACGGGTGAAAGCAAGTGAATACTAGTGAAAAGCTTTTGGTCTGATTTCCCCTGAATTTCCCCAGAATTCCCCTGAATTTCCCCAGAATTCCCTGGAATTTCCCCAGAATTCGACAGAATTTCCAGGAATTTCCCCAGAATTCACTGGCTCACATAATAGTCTAAATGCAATATTCATAAAATAGGCCTAATGCTCAGAGACGCTGTAGGCTACACTTGTGAAGTGAAAACTGCACAGGAAACTGCCCAGGATTCAGGAGGAATCAGTAGGAATCATTGGGAAATCGGGGGAATTTTGGGGGGAAATTCGCGAAAAATCGTGAGTTTCGGGGAAATTCGGGGGAAATTCGGGAAAAATTGGTGAATTTCGGGGGAATTCGGGGGAAAAAGCTGAGGAAATTTGGGGAAAATTGCTGAATTGTGTTTCCCCGATGGTGAAACAAAATTCACAGACTGTGAAATCAATTTCCCCCACATGAGGGAAAAAGGGGGAAATGAGAGAAAACTGTTTCACAAAAATTTGCCTCAGGGGAATTTGTGTGAAACAGGTGGTGGAAATGAAAGGGAAATGAAAGGGAATTTCGTTTTCACGACCAGTTTCAATTGCACACTACTGTATTTTTGTTAAAAATATATTCTTCATGGCTCCAAGAATCAATAAGATAGTAGTAAATTGTACTAACTTTGGAACAAGTGTTTGAAACTATTTTCAGCGTCAGATCTATAAAGTTTGGAATGCGATAGGCTACCCCGTGTTTTCAGGCGGTCATTTCTAAGTTAAAACAATCACATGAGCTTTTGCATGAAAAAATAGCTAGGTATCGCATAAGAAATTGTATAGCTTTAGCGATGGAAATCATTCTGTAGAAGCTGTTTTACACGTATACAATATGACGATACCTTGAGGCTTAGAAAATTACTCAACTCTTACAATGTGTAAGCTCAGAACATATAATTACTATACATGGGAGACATCGACTCAGGTGAGGATGATGCATCTATGTGGTTTTCATTGGTGTATAACACTATAATATGCATTTATTGCAGAATGCCACCATGAAAACGAAATCAAGGCAAGAGATCCAATCAGATGCAGGGAATGCGGTTACAGAATAATGTACAAGAAACGAACCAAAAGAAGTATCCTTTTCAATACCAATGCAAGCTGGTTATACATGTTATATGCTGGTCTGTTCAGTTACTGTAGAGGTACTACTGGTACTACTGACATTTTATTCAAACTTAAAAGTATGCTACTATATTTGTAAAGCGTTTTTCACTATGTAAATTGAACTCAATTTTATCTTTTAATCACCTACATTAGCAAATCTAACTTTTATCAACTTTGAAATCAGTTAATGGAGCTACAAGCAACCAAGGGGAAATTTTCACTAATTTATTTATGTAGCTGATGTAATACCTCTACTGCAGGACTTGACAACAAGCAAAATACTGAAGGTACTGGCCCACTGTGCCAGTAGATTTGGAAAGTAACTGACCTAGAGTCATGTGCGTTGCCAGCCATAGCAAGCGCCAAAGTTTTTTAAATGTTAATTTAAAAAAATTGTTAGTGGCCTGTACAACCAGTTAAATATGAATTTGGTGGTCAGAGTGAAATAGTAAAAGTGAAACATATTTCTAAGTACCACGAATTGTATTTTGTGAATTAATTGTTTTTACTAATAAAATTTCAAGTAAGATTCGATTTGTTATAAAAACTGGTCTTAGGTAGAGAGTGAACTGTTTGTTTTTGACAAGTAAATTGTGTTAAAACCCTTAACCTGTCACAGTGGTTGTCTATGAGGGAAGGTGATTTACGGAAAAATATATTCACATCTTCACCTTCACTCCTCAGAAAAAAAACATACCACATCATTCGCTTGTCGAACATGTGACAGAAAACAAACAAGAATTATCTTACAGTCGACAAAAAGTGAGGCAACAATTGTGTTTTCCAGTGTCTGATTGTTGCTGAGACGATGAGCCAGCCTGCTTCCTACCTGGTACATAAGATTAAGGTGGAGACATTGACCCATCCTGGTACAATGTTTGGGACGTTGGCAAACATTAGGCGATCATCTCTTTTCGTCGGTTACATATGTGCTCATATCACACAAAATGTACAAATTACACAGTCATATATTCTACTCTGGACAGACTTTCTTTGATGTCACCATGGTCATATTTGCGACAGAAGACAAATTGTCTGTAATGTGTCACTACCTGATTACTGAAAGTATTTGTTCATTTAATGTGAACACTTGCATTTATCATGTTTATATGTATTATATATCACATTCAGCTATGAATAAAGCCTAGCTATATCACTTTATTGACTTGTGATTACCAACATTGCAGTGAATTGTGGCGTCTGTCGTTGTGATGGATATTTAATTTAGGGAATTTAATTATCCGTTATTTAGTGTATCACAAGTGCAGATTGGTTAAACAACGATAGATGTTTTATTCAGTGGCCGGCCATTTAATGCCATGGGTTATTTGTTCTGTCAGACGTCTAATGCATAATAATAATAATGATAATAATAATAATAATAATAATAAACTTTATTTATAGAGGGTAGTCCATTTAGTACATCGAACTAATTTGCAATGGACCCTCTTTATGCACATGTAATAGTACAATGATTTAAATAGATATGTACAAAACTAATAGTAAGATATAATACAGCCTATAGTACTAAATAAAAATACAAACTATAATACAATATTTGAAATTTTATACGTATCATAGGTATCATAGGCCTATAGGTACTATACCGACACACTGGAATGAACATGAGAAATAATAACTGCCTTTTCATCCATGTTAATAAACCTGGAAAAAAGTTTGTTTTTGACATCTCAGGAATTAGTGAAGGCCCATTTTTCAAAAAAGGACATTTTTAAAGTTTGTAAGGCATTTCTTAGTAGAATTTGTCATGCAGTTGTTTTCACACAATTCGGATATGCTGATTCCAAATCTGCCCCATGCCAAGCTCTATTTTTAGTTTTACCCTTTCAAAATTGAAAAACAAAATGGCCGCCAAAATAGCAGATGAAGTCTCAATTATCAGGATTATACATCATGTCTGGGTGCACAGCGGACACACAAACTTGACTTTTGTGTTCAAATTACCATTTTTGTTTTGATGAATTTTATGTTCCAAGACCTGGTCAACTATCACGCAAAAAATCCAAGATGGCCGCCAATAATACAGAAAGTACCATAGCGTTTTTCTAAAAGTCATAGAAAGTTGTTTTTGGTGACTAAATATAGCTTTTTAATACCAATAAATCTAGTACAATACAGTCATAACCTCTAACTTTTATATTACATGTAGTTTCAGGGAAAAATCCAAGATGGCCGCCATTTATACAGCAAATACTATAACCATTTTTCTAAATGTCGTAGGAAGTTTTTTTTGGCGCTTAAATAGTTTTCTAATACAAAAAAAATAACACAGCATCAAAAAACTCAACTTGAACTCCCATGATAAATGTAGTTACGGGGAATGCAAAAAATATGATTATTTAAAAAACAACACAATAACTATGAGGAAATTGCACAAAAGTAGCATGTGTTACTTTCATCACTGTAGCTGCATATGCTTGCTGTGTATATCTCAGATTTGCATGAATGCCATCATCTTGCATATTGATAATGCTAGAATAATCACCCTCATCAATATATTGATCATATATTTGTGCAGCTTCGGAATTGATGTAGCGACTCCTTGATAAGACGCCATTGGCTACTTTCTCGTGGTCCTAATTCACACTTAATCAAACTTAATGTGATAGTGAGCAGGAAGCTTTTACACGAGTAAAATGCAGTTGTCCATCAATGAAGCTCCAACCACAATCTCATAGATGTTTATAATATTGTTATCTGGCCAGAGCTGTTTTTATTGCTGAGGGCTGTTCCAGTAAAAATCCGGGCTCCCCCCATGGACGGAAATCTTGGTCCTTGGGCCACCACAGAGCCTGGATTTCCAGAGTTTTTTAGCACCACAGTCCCCGGAATTTTCTCATGGCTGAACATAGTTTTCATCTACCACCCTCACGGATTTTTTGTGAAACTAATATTAATTCTCAGGTCTACAGCTTTGATATCATTTTAATACAGAAACGATGCGATTGTCAACACTGCATTTTGTATTTAGGCTATGTATTAGGCCTACAATATATGCCAGAAAAGACGTCCACATGCACCACGGATTCCAGTCTGCTGACTAGCCTACCACCACCCACCGCGGAAATAGTTATTGACAAAATACCACACACACCGTAAGAGTCTCAATTGAAACCCACCACCCCTTTCGAAAAAAACGATCGCCGTCCATGGGAGGAGCCCGGATTTCTGCTGGAACAGCACTAAACAGGCCTAAAATACAACGGAAACAATATCCACTTTTTGTGGCAGGTGTTATTGACGAAGAGGATACATTGAAATACTCCAATTGGCTTAAGTTCTAGTTCTGGGTGTTTATGAATTAATTTATATGTCTTTCTTTTAGAATTAATGTGCTGGTGTTGTGGAAGCCATAGAGACGGTTAAGTGGTACGATAAATATCACCAGTTCTAGATTTACACAGCTAGGCATTGCTATGATGAGAACGTTTTGAAAGCAGAATGAGCAAGTTTACATCAGTTCCTACGACTACCACATTGTCAGTATCTGACAGTTTGATTGCCGTAATACATTTAACGTCCCATCATGTACCTCAGTATTTTTCACACCTAAATACCAGTGTTCATTGAATAGTTGAATGGCATTGTTCTTTACCAAAAGTGGTGAATTTGAACATTGAACTGAAACTTTATTGCCCTCCTCCCTGATTCTGTACTTTATCTGTTATATATTCATCTGAGATAACATCGCAGTGTGCATGGAAATGTGTTTGATGTATGATGCATGTGTCTTGCATAGATTATCAGATGATCAATGTTTATTACAAAAGAATATAATAGAATAGTAATAAATACTCTGTATGAATGATAATTAATCTACTATGTCTGGAGGAGACATATAGTTATTAGGGACCTAAATATCTTCACGTCCATCATATGATTTCATCACTTTATATATGGTAAGTCTTATTGTCTTTGACATTGATACCTCTTCCTGCAAAATAGGGTGGTAGCTCCCATACCACTTCAAGGCAAAACTGAACCTGTTGGGTTATTGTATATTATGTGAGAGTGAGAGCTTATATCTAATTAAAAGCATGCATGACCAGAACCTACTGATTCCTCTTACATTCTACCATATCACGACCACATCTAGAAAGTTTCTGTATTTTATGTTAATCTTCATAAAAATATCCTCATCGTGCTACGAACGGTATTATTGCCCCAATTACCACATATTTTGCATCATATCTTGTTGCAATAGTGTACCCAATAATATTTGGTGACTTGTTCATGACAGTCTGTAGCATTTAGTTGCCAAGACTAGGTTAGTTACTAACATCTTCTGAAAATGGTGTATGTTCATACTATATTTATAAAATAAATTCATCGTCAGTATTTTCAACATTACCCTAGCGTGTCCTCGACCATCAATCGTATATGGCCAAAACATATAAAAGTCAACTTCTGCACCAAATTACAGATTTCCGATATCGTGTAACTGTATTTTATCATAGTTATTGATGGTGATATCATATATCTCATTCAAGTTAGGGGAGTATAAATATGTGTAGCCTATATTGCGGTTTTGTGTGGATTTCTGAATCGATGGTTGGGACTTTATTCGTTCAATTATGTCTGAAAACTGTGTTATAAGCGCATTACCAGGCTTTTGTACGGTATCTATTCTGATCAAAAATATAAAAATTAAGATGATACTATTAGCATGATTATGTAAATTGTCAATCCGATTGAGAAACATAATTTTTATGTGATGTGTACGTTTTAATCAGCACAATATACCTAGTTACTAGAATCATAAACTGTTAAATTTAAACAACTTTTTTGTCTCAATAGGAACGGAACATGTACGTGTGTCATTATTGCCATGGTTATGCAGACCACCTTGGTGGATTAACTTCATGTTTTGCTTAACCCTAGTTAAGTACAGGGCTTGGGCAGGAGGGTGCCACCCGTGGCCAACGCACATTTAAATTATTGATTTCTTCCTTACGGTACTGTAAAAACACGATGCAGGTGGATATCACATAGGCCACATACTAATAGGCCTAGAGCGGATATATGGTGAGCGACAGGTTATCTATATATAATATATATATGTATGTTATAATATTTTTTTTTGTCAATAGCCTTAAAAAAATTTACAACATGCCTGATATTACGTTTGTTTCCCTCGGCTTCTAAATGTGAAATAATGACTTTATTAATAAATCATTATTATTACACTGGCCTACGATGTGTCGTTTTCCTGGCGCAACATTTGTTTTTTCCCCCATAACTTTGTGAAATATTGATAATAGATGTTATCACGGCTCTGAATTGGATTCCCGGGTGTGAGAAACCTATATGTAGACACCAAAAACACATCTCTACGTTATTTGAAAGCAAAGTTATAGTACATTGCCTTGCAGTGGCGGCCATTTTGGATTTTGTCCTTTAGCGGCAAACGCACAAGGTGAAATTCAGGGGACTTTAATTATGTTGCTCAGGTGGGTTTTAATACACCGAAATTATGTTTTTATGTTCATTGTAAGCGAAGCCGTGATGTAAAGTTGAAACATTTTCACTAATTTTGGCGGCCATTTTGTTTTTGAATTTTGAGTAGGAAAAACACAAAATATAGCTTGGCATGGGGCAGATTTGGAATCAGCGTACCAGAATTGTGTAAGAACAACCGCATGCCAAATTCTACTAAAAAATGCCTTACCAAGTCAGAAATTTCGAAAATGGGCCCTGACTAAATAGGAAGGGAAAAATGTTATGATTTCTTGTTGGAAGAAAAAAAAGTTTGGTTAGGACGAAAAAACATACCGTCCCCCCTGGTATCAAATGGTCTGCCCCTTATGTAACCCTACCCCCAAGGGTGCCTGTAGCCGATGGTCTGCACACTTATTACAATTTGTTTTGGGTGAATCGCCCGGACTATCTGAGAAAGAGGGGTGGCAAACTTACTGGTAGTAGGATCAATAAACAACCTGACCATAAACAAATTGTAAGAAAACGTTTTGTGGTATTTTTGATCAGTATATATGTATATGGAAAAGTGTCTAAATGATGAATTTTCAACATGGCCCCAAATTCGTCAATTTGCACCAATGTAGGCCAGGCCTACTCTACATATTACAGTTTTAGCGTTGTTTTTTACTATAACAAGTTAGAGCATGATAACATTTCACAAGTCTAGTTGTAGGATAATATATTATTACAAATATTTCAAAATGTATAATCAACCCTTTAGGCGCTGAAAATGAATATACTCTTTTTACATTTATTTGGCGGATTAAATTACAGTAGAACCTCACTAAACGGACCACCCAAGGGACTTAGCAAAAGTGGTCCCATTAGCGAGGTGGTCCCCTAAGTGAAATTGTACATTATACCTTATAATATATGAAAATTCCCATGCTCTAAGTACAGTATGTGTACTACTATTATCTACGTGTATGAGAGATGAAACAAACACAAAACAAACACATCCAATAATACATTTCTTTATTCAATTAGCACTAAAATAATTAATAAAATAAAAACATTTATTTTAGATGTATTGTAGTTTGCCGCAGTTTGTATGCTGCCTCTTACAGCAGCCACACGCAAACTATCTTGAGCAGTCATCAACTTTTCATCGGTATCAGTCTTATTTCACAACATAACTCTGTAATAGAATCTATCTATTTTGGAGCATCTAAACATGTTTCAGGCGTAGAAGACAGATCTCGTTGGTCATCATATTCTTCGTCTAATCTGCTGATTATCGCTGACTGTGAGTGCGTCTTGCATCTATGAGGTTTATTTTTTCTTTGAGCGTTTATCACGTCTTAGCTTTTGCCATATTGATGCACAACGTTGCATGACTTATAAATTCATATCCCCTTTTAATATCTTGGTGAGCTGTTGTTCTGTTTATTCTGTTAACCATCGAACAGAAATTGAGCATTAAAATACAATAACAGAGCTGATAATCAAATGAAGGCCGACAGTTCTGCTGGTAAAAAAGTTGTGTTTAACGGTGATTCTTGACGCTTCTCTGATGTCGCTAAACAAGTTAAATGTGACTGGGAGCAGTTTAACACTACTATGACGTGTGATGTTGACCCAATGTTGTTTTAATGTTGGCCAACCGTCTGATATTCCGGCCTAACATTAACCCAACACTGGTTCAATGTCTCATATTTGCTGGGTTATCCCTTTAATTGATCAGAGCAGACCCTGCGAACGCTATGGCCTTGTTTGTGTGGCGTATTACATGATAAATCACACGCATAATTGCCGTCTCTAAGTTACGAATACGAATCAGTTTATTTGTTAGGTCAAGTAAAGATCAGTAATACAATTAATATAAAATGATCATTGCAACCAAGACTTAATAACTAGTACATATACAGAATTATAATTACATGTAGGTCTATCGAGAGCACAACAAATATATAACGTTGATATCTTGAGCTTTAAGGGTCAAATTTCCGGTGGTAGAGACAATAGTGTTGCTGCTGTCGATTAATCACGATAATCATATTCTAATTTTATTTAGTAGCTAATTGTGATTCAATTTTCTAAAATAGTTATAAGAAGAACAGTATACAATAAATTATCTTGCAAAGATACTGAATACAAAGATTATCGATATCAGCCTTATACTTTATTAAAAGCTACCAATAGATTAAAATTAACATGAAATAAGATTCATTCTGAGCAATCAGACGGTTGTGGTTTGTGTTAAAAGCAAGCGTGAATACTGGTGAAGGCGCAACATCCACCATATAGGCCCTGGGACCCGTGGCAATTTTAATGCCTCATCAAGACTGCCAGATAAATATCAGGGGGGGGGGGTGCAGGTCCAGATAATCATTGTTTGTCGTTTGTGGGCATCCAAGCGTGGAGGCGCGACTTTCACCTAAGGTGTGAATGCTCTGTCAGTGATCCAAGAGGCTCGAAAAATTGACCATTGATGTCCCAGGTGGTCCGCTTAGCGAGGCTCGGGACTGGTTTTGTGCAAAAAAAGTGGTCCGAGTCCCGAATAGCGGGGGTGGTCTGCTAAAGGTTAATCCTTAAGCATTACGTCAATGGGAAATACTTTTGGACTGGACTAAAGTGGTCCGAGACGCGAGGTGGTCCGCTTGTTGAGGTGGTCCGGAACCGAGGTTATACTGTACTGTTATTCGGGATCAAATATATGTTAATTCAACATTAATACTTGAAACTTTTGGGTATCAAATAACATGTAAGTTTAAAGTATGTGAGCCCTTAAAGCGCCATGAACAAATACAATCGTTTTTAATCCATTTTGTTAGCAAGTGTTATAATTGTTATTCGGCATCAACACTTTCAATTTTTGGGTCTCAAAATAAACAAATATGAGTATTTTTTACCACCCACTTGGAAGTTGGGAATCGCGCTAGTGAAACACAATTTTAAGTGAGTGTAAATTTAAATAATAATACTTAGCAGGTAAATAGTTGATGGGGATGGCATATTTGATTTACAAATATCAAGCATAATACTGTATTTGTTTAAAAAATCTGAAACACTGTCCCCAAAAATGTTCAACGTTACAAAATATCGACGTTCCAGGAATTTCTAGTTTCCATTGATATTTGAAGCGCTCCATGTAATAACCTGTTAAGCGCCATTAACAGGTTCTTGTCGATAACGACGGGGTTGAGATTAGTAGGGAAGACTATTGTTTAAAAAAATCTGAGCTCTACGACCCTTATAGTATATATGTATGGCTGTTAGTGAAACAGATGTATCTATAAAAACCTCTCAAGTGCGTTTAAAAGTAAATATTACTAAATAACAGTTATGTATAAGTACACATTTCATGTAGCATGTAGCTGTAAGTTTACCTCACATGTTCTTACAACTAATACAATTACAAACCACAATTGTAAGCACGATTAAAATGATTTTACAAATATCAACAGTATTAATTTTAAAGATATGGACAACTGTCAAAATTAGCGGGACAAGTGTCCCCCAGAATGCAACAGTGCCCATGGGTAGGCCAAGGCCCTATTCCATAATAATACTAAATATGCGTTTCATACCCAAAGCCTCATTAAGAGCAAGTTCTCAAATCACAGCTAGTAGGTGGGCCTTGCTTTGCAAACAAACTGACAGTATTACTGTGGGTATCTCGAAACGGTTTGACCCCACGATTGTACCTACATCCGGTGGAGCACACAACATGTGTATGACTTTATACAATATTGGATCAGCGTCGAAGATTCGGTGGGATTCGGTTTTATGCACACGGTACTGAAGTACCAAAACGAGGCAGTCATCTCCTGTCCCCCCCCCCCGTCCGGGGAAATCAGAGACGACTGTCACAGTAATCGAGCGAAGGTCTATTACATTCGGCGGATAACGCAAATGCATGTACATGCTTTATTGGAAATAGTTCAAGGCTATAGTTTAAAGTAAATGTTCACAGGTATCGCCTGTCTGCATGTTGGTAATTGGTTCACAAAGGGCTTTCAAGGGCAGGATTCGAGGGGAAACTTGAAACTCTTTGTTTTGAGAACGTCACAGCGTGGAAAACATCGTAACTTTCCTATTCATCACATATTTTTGTTACTAAAATGTATTTAGGCCCGCTCTCATTTATTACTGGTATTGTAGCTCTCAACAAAATTTGAAGGTCAATATATTTACCTTTACAATAACAAAACAGCCTCTAGTATCTTTCCTTGAACAATTGTCAACCATATGTCTCAGATTACGTTTTCAGAATAGCGGCTGATCAAAGCCGGTGGTCACCATTATTAATAATGAATTAATCGATATAAATGATAAATCAATATTATTGACAGAAGTTAATAATTATAAGCCTGGTGTTTGCTGAATTTTTTTCTTTGTATGAGAGGCTTACATGTATATGCTCCTCTTCAAACTAAAAAAGTTGTTGAGAAGGCTCCAACGCCATGGATGACGTCTAAACAGCTAGATTGTAAAAGATCATGCCGTCAGCTGGAAAGGCGTTTGAGGATATCACGCTCTGGTTATGACAGATCAAAATACCGCAACTATCGAGATTTATGCAATCGTCTTATGACAGAGGCCAAATCTCAATATTTTTCAAATCTCATAGATGAAAATTCTGAAAACCCTCGCCGCCTTTGGGACACCATTAACAATATTTTACATGGATGATGTACCATCTGTTCAGAAGCCTAAAATAAGAAATAAACTTTTCAATTTAGAACCAGCATCAGAGGACGAGGTCAGGAAGATCATTATGAAGTCTGCATCAAAATCATGTGACCTTGATCCGATTCCAACGAACATATTAAAGCCTTGTTGGATATTTTAATCAAACCCATAACAACTATAATTAATTTATCTCTAGAATCTGGAACATTCCTACTGTCATTCAAAGAGGCTCATGCCACACCTTTACTAAAGAAATCAAACTTTTCTGTTAATAACCTCAAAAATTATAGACCGGTCTCCAATCTAAGTTTCATTTCTAAAATTATTGAAAAAGTTTTTTCCAGCCGTTTACAAGCTCATATAAACTCCAACAAATTGAACAATCCAATGCAGTCTGCGTACCGGAAATTCCATTCCACTGAGACAGCCCTGTTAAGAGGTCACAATGACATCTCAGTTTCTCTTGACAAGGGCCATGTCACAGCTTTGACTTTACTTGATTTGTCTGCGGCGTTCGATACTATCGACCACAACACTCTAACAAATAGACTAGCTGAGTGGTATGCTGTCTCTGGAATGGTTTTGGCTTGGTTTAAATCCTACCTTTGTGGCAGGCATCAAAAAATTAAAATTGACAAATCTTTTTCTGACTCTAGTTTGCTTGAGCATGGAGTGCCGCGCCGCAGGGTTCTGTACTTGGCCCTCTGCTTTTCAGCTTGTATACCGCTCCTCTAAGCACCATTATTTCAAGTTATGGATTGAGTCATCACTTATACGCCGATGATACACAAATTTACATCTCCTTAACAGTTGACACAGCTACTGAGTCATTAAAAATGCTTCGGAGCTGTATTACCGGGGTATCTGCTTGGATGGCTCAATCCAAACTAAAACTCAATCCTAGCAAGACTGAGTTTCTTTTCCCCCCTTGCGGTGTTGGACGATGAGATGAATCCAGCAGATTCCGCAAGGAATTTGGGTGTCTTTTTTGACAGTGGTTTGAATTTTTGTCAGCACATTTCACAGGTCTCCAGTTCCTGTTTTTATCACATTGGAGATCTTAAACGCATCAGAAAGGGTCTACCTCTAGCTTTAGCAAAACAAATTTCAATGGCACTGGTGACAAGCAAACTGTACTACTGTAACTCCTTATTACACGAAATTCCAGCTAAAGATGTACAGAAATTACAGCGTGTTCAGAGAACTGTTTAGCAAGGGTTGTGACAAAGGCTCCTCGTTTCAGCCGCTCTATTCCTCTATTAAAATCATTACATTGGCTTCCAATCAAGTTTAGAATACAATTCAAAATACGTACTTTTGTATTTCGTTGTCTCAATGATGGTCAGCCATCTAATTTATCTAGCCTTCTTTTTTCTGCAGACTCCGTAAAACATCTGCGATTAAAAAACACAAATAAGCTCAAAGTACCACGTATCAGAACTGAGTTTGGTGCGCGTGCCTTTTCTGTTTCTGGTCCTACTCTCTGGAATTTACTGCCTGCACACCTTCGTGTAGCTAAAAATATTTCCTCTTTCAGAAAACTGTTGAAAACGCATTTCTTCGATCTGGCTTTTCCGCCCTAGCTCCTCTGCGTCCCGGCTCCCTGATGACGACCATGCTTATTTCTCTCGACTCTTCTTTGGAATTTGATAAGGATGGATTGCGCCTCTGAGCTCGGCCCTCTGATGAGTTAGGCGCTATAGAAGTTTTCATTTCATTCATTCATATGTTTTAAAAAGTATCTGGAATAGCATTGGTCTAGGTGGATTCAGTGACTACCTGACTTGTTAAAATGGTGTATTGCCAGTAAAATTGGCTAAAATTGAATATTTTTTTATAAATCTGACTTGACGCCTCCACGCTACCTATTAGAACTAAAAACAACAATTAATTGACCAATAAGCGTGTCATCACCTTAGTTTTTGTATTGCAGGGAAACATTTGTTTAAAAATTATTGATTACCAATTTTCCCTTCCAAGGTGTAACTTGCTAGAGATCCTTATCATTGATGTAGGAATATTTTGCTACAAATTTGATAAGCAAATAGACAGAATTACATAGCATTTTGCTATGTGATATTGAACAATTTTATTTTGGCTTCTTAATAAGACCATATGATGTAATTTTCCTAATTTTTTTGTGTTGCGCATATATCAGTTAAGGGAAATATAAAGACTAAATTCACGTATTTTTTATTTTGGACACTTGCCCAACTAACGGTACAGTCCAATCAAGTCTCGTCTGATTTGGATGCTAAATAAGTAAAAAATACCAATATTAATTCATAAACAAATTCCCTTTGAAGCGCATGACCTTCCTTTAACTTTTAATTGCACAGCTTGAAGACATGACTAGCAAAAAATTTATGGACACAAATAGTTCACAGCTTTACATCCCAGCTCTTGGCGTGTGTAGCTGGCTACCTGCTCACTAATACACATTTACGTGGTTCTATTCTCAGCTGGACAGTCATCGTTTCTATACACAATAGTCAAATATACTTGCAATGTTCAATAATAGGCATTGTTTGGCCTATAAAATACCGTTTGGAATCGCTTGGAAAGGGGAAGAGATAGACTAGATTTTATGTCCCGATATTAGGAGAGAAGACATAAAGTGACCTAAAACGCATTTACAAATTTTATAAATGTGCACATCCTGGAGGACATTCAATTGTGCTGTGATTGGTGGTACACGCATAAGATCTTAACATTTTCCTGTAGATTGCTGTAGTAAAGTGTTATACATGTATTACAACATCATTCTGTGGTGATGCAACAGGTAACACATTCTGTGATTTCTGAAAAACGACCACCCTGATTACAAAATTTATGATAGTTTTAGAGAAGGCACGTACAATACCATAATTCTATCTGATTGAAAACTTATCCCAGTTCACATCTTAGCGTTGTGCTGGTGTTAAATTTGTACTAAAAAAGATCTTGCTTCATTCTTTACGCCAATTCTGGGGTTGTGTCAGATAATTTTTTATTGTACATGTTGATATGAGCACGGGCGACGCTATAAGACGCATTGGAACTGATTTTATTAAAGAATAAACAAAATATCGCAAATAGAAATAATTTTAAATAATACAGGTTCTTGTTCGTAAAAAAAATCGTTTTTTTTTATTCACTTAAAAGTTCAACCAAAAATGCTAGGATAAAATAGGTCTTATTTCTACAAATCCACATAAAAAATGTACCATTAAAACCAAAATCTATGTTGTATGAGCATTTCAAAGGTAAAAACGCGTTTTTCTGTTTCACAAAAACATTAGTTAACATGTCCTTGTAGGGAACCCTTCAAATGTCACTTACTAAAGCAATTTAATAAAGAGTCAGCAATTTATTGTCAATGTTGTATATCTTTTTCTTTATTTGACCTATTATCTTGTGTTTTTCATCAATAAAATACTTATATCACATAAATATCACAAAAAAATATTTTTGCTATTTTAAAAATCAAAGAGACAAAATACAAATCAGGACACCAATATTCCTTATGATCAGGTAATTTAATAAAGAGTTAACAATAACATTGTCTCATACATGTCCCTTGTTTTAACAGGATTCCCACAAAAAATAGACAAGTGAATTCACGGACTTTTCAAGGACCAAATGTATGTTTTCCAGGACTTAAATGCCACTATGTTCAGTCAAATATACCAGCTAGTAAAGTAGTCACCATTAAATTACTGGGGGGAGGGGGAGAGGCTGCAGTTTCTGATTTGAACAAATTATTTGTTTCACTTCCTATCTGTAGAACTTAATTTTTTTCACACTCTGCCTCAAGCAAAATATTTATTTCACTTTAAAAAAACTCCTGTCCACAAAGTCTTATCCGAAACTAGCCTTAGTATTGATGGTTGAGGAGCCCAGCGAAGCGAGTTTCCACAAATTGAAAGGGTCGCCTAATTATGCCGACCGAATCGAGGCTCAAGTTTTTCATAAGGACCAATAAATATTTATTTACAACATGTCCTTCAGAAAATTATTTATACACTGTATCACGAAAATTTGATCTGAAAATATTTATTTAAAAAAAACTCCAGCCCCCGCCCCCCTTTGGTATTTGAATAGTGGTCGCCCAAGACAAAAATATGTACTGAACTGGTGATTTCTGATGGGCCCACCGGTTTCATCAAAGATTTCTTAATACATAATATTTTATTATGACCCTATTCAGTTTTTTAAAGACCTGTATAATGCATAAAGCAGCTAACTGGTCACTGAAAGACTGCCATAGAAGACCAAATTCCATTGACCAAAGGCATTTCAGAACTTTTCCAGGACATTTTAATCAGAATTCCATTGTTCCAGGACAATCTGAAAAATTGCGTTTTTCCAGGACAGCCATAATGTTCCAGGTTTTTCAGGACGTGTGGGAACCCTGTTTTAACCAATTATCTTGTGTTTATTCTCATAAATAAGAAAAATTCTAGGACAATATTTGAATTATAAAGCGTTATATAAAATCTACAACCTACAAAATTAATAATAATTTATTACACATGTGAATTGTGAATGTTCTCAAATAGGAGGGACCAACGCTATTAAATAATAAAATGTGTGTTAAATATAAATTTAGCTTTCTTTTATACCTTAAACGTGACTAATTTATTAATAAAATATGATTTGATATGCTTATTTGTATACCAAAAACTTAGGTCTTGTATTTTTACATAAAAAACAGTGGTTATTAGCTTGATTAAAAATCTTGTTTTTTTTACATAAAAAAACAGTGATTATTTTAATTTGCGATTTTGAGACTCAGAGTCAAAACACAGCTTAGCAAACATTTTTTCGAATTCAGGACACCCAAATTAGGTAATAAAAGTTTCAAAACATTTTTACCTCAAAATGCCTACAGGAATTTTATTTTATGGAATTTCGACCTGACTAACTAGTTATTTCCCGCCATCAGATACAAGTGTCTTATGCCGAATATGCCAAGTAAAGTGCTGCATATTATCTCAATCTGTTGTTTTTACCATTATTAGAGATCAAGGTTCTAATGTCTTCACAACACTGTGTAAGGGGTCGTGTTTAGAGAGGGTCCTAAAAGTTGAGTGTAAAGTCCTTTATGAATGTATGATATAAAAGACAACAAAATGAAAACAGACACACTATCAGTATATATCCACAAATTTATATGGCAGAATATGGTAGATTATTATCATATAGTTTGACATGGTGTATTCACTGTAGCAATGTCTTGGACCTGACCCAGCAAATATTATACATTGAGCCAGTGCTGGTATAATGTTGTTCCACCGTCTACGATGCTGGCCCAACATCGTACCAACACTGGGTCCACGTCTCGTGCTTGCTGGGAATAGGCTTGGTGCTGGCCAATATTACACAACTGGAAGGGCGATCATTGTTGATGGTAGTTTTTCAAAATACTCATAATTCAAAGGAAAGGTAATGTCAGCAAATAAATTTTTTTTTAAATAAAATTGATCCAGATTTACGTGAATGTTTGACCACTGTTACAGACTTGGTGCAACATTACACTGT
This sequence comes from Flabesymbios commensalis, assembly GCA_964017125.1. Taxonomy (NCBI): domain Eukaryota; kingdom Metazoa; phylum Annelida; class Polychaeta; order Terebellida; family Flabelligeridae; genus Flabesymbios; species Flabesymbios commensalis. The sequence goes on from OZ024915.1 coordinate 56,773,565, forward strand.
TGCTGGGCATGGATTGGTAACAGAGGAAATATTACACATGTGATAAATAATATAATTATCATAATTGTGATAAATAATATATTTACATGATAATAGAATATATATAACTATATACTGGACCATGAGGTTATGTATGTTTGACCACAATTATTTCGTCCCAAAACGAGTACAAATATACTGTAGATCTGGTAATTTTCTCGTGTTCAGACTTTCGCGAATTTGCGACTTTAGTGAAGTCTACAATTCGCGAATTATCCATTTCAATGATAGGTAGCTCTTTTATAATAATATTTTTCGCAACATTCTCAAATTCGCGAATTTATCCTCCTTGCGAAATTCAAAACCTCGCGAATAAAACCAGATCTACAGTATATATGGGAGGGCGAAGAGAACGGGGACTGTTTCACAGTCATTATTCGACACCAAGCTCTTGTTTCGCCCCCATTTTCTCAGCAAACACGAAATGTTGACCTTATATTATGCTGTCCCAACTATCAGTTGTGTATCGCCATAGCAATCCACAACTTCACGTGACTGATAATTTGTGTGATTTGCAAAATTTAAGTCCCAACATATATTTCAAGATTGGAAAACCCTGTAGTGGACATCAGTGTTATAAGGGTGAACTCTCAAAGCATTGATGTCCACAATCGTGTTATTTCTGAGGTTCTATTAATACTTGTGTAATTAGTTTCTAAAAGTGTAAAAATATCTTAACTCTTAAAGCGCCGGTACCGATTATATTCGTTTATTACATTTTTTATCAGAATATTTCAGATCAGCTTTTCAACACGAAGAAGATATTTAAAACGTGACATCAATCAGTAAGAATTTAGAAAGAGTTGACCTCAATTTTGTGAAATCTGAATAATTTTCACTTACTTGAAGTTATGGATAGCGTCAGCGAGACAAAACTTCAGGTTGGTGAAAATTCCAATTAAATAATTTGGCAGTTAAAGGGATCGTGGAAGCGAGGGAGAGCTTAAAGTGACTAAAAATTAAAACATGATTAGCAGAGGTTAAGTGGAACAACTTCATATATATTTTTGCTCCATCCATAGGTAATAAAGTAATGTGAAACAGATATATACAGGGAAAACATTTCATGAACACATTTACAAATGTATATCTGTTACATAATCAAGAGAATTGCGAATAGGCACATATGTGAAGACACATTTTTAAATAGAATACCGGGTATACTTAATAGTCACACTAAAATTATGAGTTTTTTTCTACAGGAACTTTGTAATACGTTGAAATATGTGAGTGAAATGATATCAATAAAATGACTCGACATGGCGGTATATTTTGATGAAGGAAGCAGAGATACTACAGAGACAGTGAAAATGATGCCTTAGCATCCAGTAAACATTGCCACAGAAGCCAAAAAATAACTAAAATCGATTTTTTATATTACTGTAACTTCAGTCACCATCTTTTCGTATCAATACTTTCATCCCCCTCTATACTCTTCACATGAAAAAAACATAGCATATCATTGGAATGTTTGATTGACAGACATTTATTTTTGTCATAATACATTGTCAAAAACGGAACATCATGATGTTCGATTCAAATCGATTGATAATATTATCTTTGAAACAAGCGAAGTTTAATAAAATTAATATTCATGTGTCCCCTTGAGGTTAAATGGTTGATTTTATTAAAATCAGAGCCATAGATAATGTCACTGGACTCAAAATGCAAAAATTGACTGGTAGATATTAAAAATTATTTTTCAACAACCTAATTAAAAATCTTGTTTATTTTCATATTCTAAAACCATGACTAAAATATGAACTGATTGTCATGACCGTGGAAATTCCAAAGATATCTAAGTTATTTTAATTTTTTAACCCTTAAGGTGCTAAATTTTTTAATTAAAATTTTTCTCCACACAAACTTCTGTCTCGCTACTGCAATCCACAACTTGAGTGAATAAAAATTACAATATGCATCAAAAGATATGTCAATGTAGCAAATGTCATGTTCATTTTTCCTCCAAAATTTGTTGTTTTAGACAAACGAAGCTGAAGACGGCTATAGACGTGTTTAGCAATACAAGAGTTAACCCTTAGAGCACTAATGTCGACTATAGTAGACATTCTGTGTTTTTATTAGCACATGTATAACTCCTGATAACGAGCTGTTCACGATAAAATATGCCTTCAATCTTGAAACACGGATATACATGTATATTGGAACTTGAATTTCACAAATAACGTAAGTTTTCAGTCACTTGAAGTTGTGTCTCGCTACAGCGATACACAACTTCAAGTGACTGAAAATTTAAATTGAATAGCTCGGTGATCTGACGGTTAAGAGAAGTCAGTATTTAGATGTGCTACATGTTAGGATCGGAAAAGATAGTTCGTTTTGTCTTTGATTTATTATCATGATCTTCTCCCAATGTTCCCAGGACCATCTGCAAAAAGTAATCTAGTAAGTAAATAAATTACATTATGTATACAGGAAAATAAATAAAATATAAATCAATATAGAGTTGATAACTGCAGCAGAATTCTGTTGAAACCAACTGTCACATATAAAATACTTGATTGTTCAGAACTAATTTAACCTTTGGTGCTTCAGGGAACTGACGGGTAAAAACATAAGATTATTAAGTAGATACTAATAATTTTTATAAATGACAATTTGTTTGTAACAAAATTAAAGCCCCTCTAAGCACTAAAGGAATGCCACTCGATATGTACAAACATTTTTTTCACTTGAGAAAAAATTCTGAAATATTTATAACTCCTATATTTGGTTTTCAGATATACTCACTGTTCTTGCTTCAGAACGAGACATATCATTCCTCATGACTAAAATAGTGATTAGTTGATCAGATCTTATATCTGGAAATTTCTTCACAAAATCCTACAAGTATCATTCCTCTTGTTATTTAAATGACATTCTTATAGCAACAACTGGTACGTAACTTATCTTAGATCTACCAACTGTTTATTAGATGGCATTGACAGTTATACCAGCAACACTTGTAATACAATATTAGTTTTAAAAATAATGATAAAGAAGATAAAAGGATGAATACTAAAAGTGTAGATATAGCAACAAACATGTATGTACATGTATATATGAGAAATTCAATTATAGTAAAGTTGTTATTGAACTTCAATAAATGTATCTTTTTTTTCTAAAGATAAGTGTATCAAGCAAAATGATTATAATACATGTACTGTAGTTTCTACTGTGGATATAAGCTTGAGTTAATACTGAGTACTACAAATTGGAATATCTGAATTTAAGATCCGAATATGATTATTATTCATACTGTTATTTCAAGTGACATCATAGAGGAATCTTTCATTCGAATCATTTCCGCAAGTTGTGGCAAGGCTTCTAGAGGTGAATCAACCTGATATAAAAAATTACATGTCAGCAAATATATCTGTAAATAACTTTTACATACTGATTGTAAAATACAGTATAACATGTTCAATGAATGAACATTTTGAGCACTGGTAAGGAACTATTACGGTTGTCATGGGAAATTTTTTTGTATTTATTTTTTTTTCATCCATTTAACTCTTTCAGCGCGGGGACCATCTTTATACAATTTTTTGCCCATCATTTTGACTTTATACCTGTCCAAAAGACGGGTGCACAGGTTGCTGGCTAACACAAGTCAGAATCTGATCAGGTTTATACGTCTGAGTTAAAGAATGAAAGAATTAAAATATTTCAAATGGCCGTAAACCCATAACATAGGTATATAAATAAAGCTGAAAGAGCTAACTAAGACATTTATGATGATTTCAAATTGAAACAAGGCTGTCAGCGACGGAAATACGCCTCAGCCTCCAATCATCTTTTAAAAGTGAAAATCATTTGAAACAAGAGCACACTCGCCATGACCTAGTTTCTGTACAAATCTTGCTATCATCCGAGCTTTTAGTGAAATGGATATATGGTATAAATTTTGGAGCAATAGGCCTACATAGAGAAATGTTGAGTAAATCCAGTTACCAAAAAAAATTGTTGATCAAAAGTGGCCGCAGGTCGGCCATTTTGGATTTGATCAATTTGAAATTTTTCATGGTATATCCTTACCTGAAACTGCACATTTTGTACAATAGTAATGGTCTAGCTATCTGGTCCAGTTTTCCAGATATTACGCATATTTAAAAAATAATGGGCGATTATCAGCCATTTTGGCCACCATGACCTAGTTTCTGTCCAAATTTTGCCCGATTTCGAACTCATCCAAGCTAATCAGGTAGGAGAGCAACCCCTTTTTAGATGGCAATAGTATTAATACTAGCGCCCTTACTTATAGCATCGTAATGTCGTCTAGCAATAGTATTATTGAGGGCGCCCTTATTTCTGTGGGTGGAAAATACAAGATATTTTTGCCAATTTGTACCGTTTTTTTTCTTTTTTTTTGTTATTATAGCTATTATCAGGTAATTAGGGGCTTATTAAAGACATTTACTGAACATTATTATCATTTCACTTCATATTGCATACCTTCTAAAACGTCTGATAGCTTAAAGTTCCGTATATTTGTAAAAATGTAAATTTACTCTACTCACCCCCTCGTGTTTAATTGAGTTTGTGGAAAAGTGTACAGATTGCTGGTTCATATCGTCAACACCACGTGGAAGAATACATACAGCTGAACATTTGGCGTTTTTATTTTATCACGTTTTTATTCAATCAAACACCAATTATATGTGCATAAAGCAAACTTGATAATCTAAAGATATAAATAGAATGTAGACAATTATAATAACAAATATCTGTACGTAAATTAAAATTGTCTTTGTGAAGGGTTACTCAGTAACAGCCCGTTTGCCACTAAGGGGTGTACTGTTGAGTTACAGTACGCATCAAAAGTATTGAACCACAAACTCATTCGATCTATTAGTGAAAGTATAAATTTTGAAGCGATACATGAAAAAAATGTTGAGTGAATCGCGTTACCGAGAAAATTTGTCGATCGGGAAAAAGTCAAAGTCATAGGGGTCACAGAAAGGTCAAATGTAAAATCAGTCAAGCTTTAGTAATGAATAACCTGTATGTGAAGTTTAATGTGCATTCCAGTTACGCGAAACAAGTTATAGTGCTAAAAGTGGCGGACAGATGGACGGACGAACGCTTAGGCCTAAATATTGGCTTAGGCCTAAAAACCCTTTGCTCTCCATGGTTTACACAAAAACAATTCAGCGGTTTAAGGGTTAAAGATGTTATTTCTAACTCACTTTCCAGCTGCACATGACAAAATACTTTTTATTGCTGTCATAGCTGTATATGTAAGATTGTAATTTCCTGACCTTCTACTTTACATGTAACATAATTACGGTATGTCAAGAAAACAAGTGAACAGTTACTAAATCTTGGCTTTATTGCACTTCAGCATCGATCCAATATTCAGATCTCAAATCACTCACCAATTGTAAATAATAACCAGTCTTGTTTTTAAGATAATATACCACTTGAAATTAAAAGCATATTTATTGCAGACTATCTAAGTTGCATGACACTTACATTTGATCGAGCAGACAATTTGTCAAAAAGTCTAGTCAGCTGGTCCGATTCTCTACATATCTTATCTGCGGCCGTCATTCTGTCATCATATGTCTTAAATTTCATTCGTCTGGAATATGAAGAATAGAAATTCTAATGTTTTGCATGTAAGATACTGCGGAACAGAACACACTAGATTGTGGTCTATCTATGTTGCATAGTTTTCAAGATACAAACATATTATTGAATTTTGCCAAATCAAAATAGCCCTATCTTTACCCGCTGAACAGTGCTTTCAAATATTCCATAGTTATTTTGTCTCTTCCCTTGCTCCACAGGTAATCAAAGTATTTTCCGCGTAGATGAACAAAATCACCAAAGTAATCTTCAACTGTCAGACATATTACATCTACTGCGTCACACTGTCCAAGCCTGCAATATTTATAACACATTAAATATTTTGCAGAAATTTCCAAAATTAAAACTTTATCTTCAGATAATATTTTTCCAGATATACAGATATCTATAGGCTATTAGAGCCTATAGTCACAACTTGAGTGAATGATTTTTTGTATATATCTTAATAACTTGATTTAACATATCTTCTGCCTTTCGATTTTGAAAGATTTGTAGTGACATTTCAAACAAAAGGTTTCAAGTATAAAAAAGTTTCAAGTATAATCAGTAGGGTACATTTGATTGTGAACCCAACGTTGCTTTGATGTTGGTCCACTGTTTCGACACTGGACCAACATTAAGCTAAAATCCGTTCAAGGGTTACTAAAGGTAAGCTAATTAGGTCAAAATAAATGAATTACTGTATACAAAACATAAACTAACCACTGGCTTGTAAATATTCTGTCTACTTCTTTGCTTAAATCAAACATCACAATCTCCAGTAAAGCTTCACATCTGAAATATTAAAAAATGTACAACAGGGATTGGAGTAATTGGAATAAAATAATAAGAAATGTTCAATTACTTCAAAATGCTAGAATTTAAATATTTTTTAAATAATTTACATGTAGACTTTACTAAACTATGCCATGTAGCCTACTTAACCCTGCCAAGCCTGAATTTACCATTGAAATCTTCATCTACTACAAGCCTTGAGTTGCTGTCTACTAGGTGTATGAAATTAGGTCATTTTTCATAAATGCAGAATGATACGTTGATACATTCATCATGAGGGTTTAAAGGGTTACCTTGAGTTACAGTTTGTGACATAACATTAAACAGAGGTGCAGACATTCCCTCGCCAAATAAAAATTCAGGGCAGTGGTCTGTTTACTATATTAGAGAGCTTCTTTAATTGTTTTTTTATCAACAATGTGCAGAACATAAACATTTATTTTTATGTTTTTATAAAAAAAGGGAGACAGTAAACATGTGATTTTGATATGATGGTTTGATATCTGCAACATGATGGTCTGCAACAGTGACCCAACATTTAATCAGGGTTGACATAACATTTTCTGTTTGGCAATAAATTTTGTGAGCATAACATATAACTAACCTATCATTGGCCAGAGTCTGAAGTCTGCTGGTCACTATATTTAGCCTTTGCGGCGACACGGCAAGGTTAGAATCCTTCAAAAATTTGTTGGGCATTTGTGCTGTCAAGTCTGCAAACACCTGGATGTTGTTCACATTAGCTACCTGAAAACATGTATTGCTAGAAACTTAGATTTCTGCCCTTCAAAACCAAAAGGCAGTATCTGCTTACTTTACAAGTGAGCAGATAGGCTACTGCCTTTTGACTTTGCACTGTAGATTGAGTAGATTGACTTGACATCAGGACCTGTGGCGTGGGAGATCCTAGCCCTACATTTATATGGCGCTGTGGCGATGTCTTGTGTTAGATTGTCATACAGAAACTGTGAAGAGGCTGAAATGTTCTAGAGAAATATTATATTCACAATATCATCTGTTTTTAACTCACCATATAATGAGTGAAATAAGGTAGTCTGTCCCGGTTTTGCATGTAAGCTTCTTGAAATTTCTGTAATTCACCTGCGAATGAAAATTTAAGTCAGTGGAATGCCTAACAGTGGATTTACCTATACATGTACATGCATTTCTCTGTATCATGGGAGATTAATCATGCAGAGTGGATGAAAAGACTTTCACTCTATGTCAGTGACTCTTCCCAAGAGCCACTAATAGCTATAAAGGGCTATCTGATCAATCGAGAGGTCATCTATTGAGGTTGTGTTTTGACCAATCAGCGCACCCAGATGAGTGCCCGACCCATCAAAACCAACAATACCTGTCTCAAATGATAACCAAGACACTGGCGCACCAATTACAAGATTTTTCTACGCGAAGGGAATACTCTTGACATAGAGCAAATGGTTTTATAAAATACACAATTATAACTAGAAGGGTCTAGTTTTTTTGAACAAAAACAGGAGACGTCTCCCCTCCAGTAGCATAACCATAAAGTTGGATATCTAATAGATGGAGTGTCAATAGCTATTGTAATTAATGTTACTAAATGGTTCCTGTGGACAGTGTAGACTATGCATTAAGCGGAATTTATTATTCTGTTTTGATGCGAAACACTTGTCAACACTCCCAGGAAACACGACCTTGATCAAATGCTGGTCCAATGCTGGCCCACTATCTGCGACGCTGCCCAACATCAAACCAGCACTGGTTCAACGCCTCGTGTTTGCTGGGCTGCATTCAACCCAGCAAACACAAAAAAAATTGTATAACATTTTTAGGCCTACAATGTTGAACCAACGCTGGGCCAACGTTCTACAAATGTTATACAAATGTTTTGTGTTTGCTGGGAATAGCAGCTGGTCTGGTATTGCTTAATAGAGCTGGTGGCGATTACAAGCCCACACCGACCCAATGTTATTGTCTGTTAAATGTTGGGCCAGCTTCGCCAGTGCTGGCCAGTATCCATTCAGTCCTAGTCAGTACTTCATGCTGCCGGTACCTGCATGCTGGCGGTACCTGCATGCTGGCAGTACGGCATGATGCTTTGAACCGAAGCCGGGTTGTTGTTGGTCCGTCGTCTGTGACGCTGGCCCACATTTAGCGTGGCGGCAAACACAACACGGTAACCCAATACTGGGCTACTGTTGGGTCAGCGTCGTAGACGGTGGGCCAACATTACCCCAGCATCGGGTCAACGTCTCCTGTTTGACCGCCTGCAAGATAGAAAGTGCTGGAGAGAAATGAATGGGAGACTCACAGCACTCAGACAGACTGAGCGGGCAGGGGTAAAGCAATATGTCCCCACCTCTACAGAGGAGATACATAATAACATTTTTTATTATGATGAATGATATCATTGGTCATTCTATTAATTTATTCAAAATATGCCATGTTGCACATAAAAGATGCTTACAGCACTATGTTATATAGGCCCAATTACAATTTCTATTGCGACCACTTCAAGCGAGTACAAATTACTTACATTAATACGGTATGTACAATTTTATTCAAAATATATTTCAATCCAGCAAATTTAATGCCAGTTTTTCTTGTCTGAAGGGCAAATAAAAAGACGACTATAGATGTGATTAGCCTTTTACCCTTAAAGCGCTCAAATATTTCTGTACAAACCATGGAGATCAACGAGTTTTTAAAATTTGAAATGATCATAAATGTCTTAGTCTTTCCACTTAATTTGATTACCTATGTTATGGGTCTTAGCAGCCATTAGAAATATTATAATTCTTTCGGCTGTCTACAGATTTCAGATTCTGAAATATAAAGACTTTCCGGCACAGAAATGGTTAAGGGTTGAAAGGGGTTATTGTGGTTGGCCACTTTATTTAATTTTGGATGTGAAAGCGGCTATTCACACACCTCTGTATGTTGTTGTAAATAGATCCATCTCATCGAAAAACACACAGATAACTTGTAAGACTAGACTGTCTGATATAATAGCTGCTACCTGGACCTGTAAATAGAAAAAAGAAAGATGAGAGAATGTGGACAAAGCCAAGACTTATTCCAGAAGCTACATATATATATGTGAAAAACACTTGTCTTCAGAAAAAAACTGTTCAAAATACTAGTGTTTTTTACCATTTTTACCAGGACATCAGAGTATAGATATTCAATAACTACAAAACCACAAAAATAATTATTTCTACCAGACCAAATGTATTTGCTCTTCAATATACACACTCAAAGCGTTTGCCTGAGTACATGTTTGAATTTTTATATCACAATATATATTGAGCTGGTGCCATTTTGTGCCAGTTGGTTAATATTTCACTCAAAAATACTCTATATGTTACTAAAATACGTTACTCAACTAACAAAATATTGTGATCTTATATTATTGTAATGATACTGAATGTTATTATATCCAGCAAAATACACGGTGTGAGTGTCTTGTATGTTTGTTATGAAACAGAATGTATTATGGTGACTTTGTATCAAGATTTTTTATAATAATTTTTATATATCAAAATATCTAGGTTACAAAAACATACCATATTTTGTGTTCCAGGATTTTTCTTTATATACAATTGCAACAAACTATGCAAGGCCTGGTTCTGTTTATAGGCTTAATATTTACTTGCAGCTCAGAGAAACACCAGAAAATTATTTAGTATAAAGTAAACATATCATCAAAATCCATGTACAGTAAATACTGGACTATGTCGTGCTACTTTTTTTTTATTTGAGCTCCTGCGCGATATAGAACAAGTGTGCAATATATGCGTCTAGATCACTGATTAACCTATCTGACATGTCTGATCGCTCAAGCGAGAGCATTGAGCTGTGAAAGGTCAGCATTGTTTTGTCATCGCGTTGGCGCGGTTATGATCTATGTCTCATTGATGTGTAGCCTCATTGATGCGTGAATGAACACGGCTCCATTAGGCAGGGTATAGTACGAACGGATTAGTTATGTCATGTCACTGTTACTCTCTGTCAGAAGGATCATTATAATACATCATTATAAACACGTTGGGGATTTTCTAGCGGCTGTTAGAAGGCCTATGTCATGATGATTGATAGATATTTAACATTATGCCTTAGTGTATAATACAGATACATGCATGTCTGCAAAATGCACATCTATGCATGCCTATGTATATATATACGCATACATCACATGGGACTATACCACGTGCTTTACTGACGCGGCAACGGGGGGAGTGTAGATGACATTCAGGGGCTTGCAGTTTTGAAATTTCGCCCTCTATGTAAAATTTATTTGTTACGTTTTTATACCTGTATTAACATAGGTCTTTATATTTCGCCGACTCATTTCCATCAATGTTAGTTGTATATATCGTCTTACTCACATACAAACATTCGAAAATGATATACGCTGGTAAATTATTTGCAGGTTAACCGCGGCCCATGACTGTGAAATGTCACACCTTCGATGTCACACCTGATTACCGTCTGGCAGGGGTATGTATGTAATGGCTACTCTAGTTCCTGTGTGGCCGAATGACAATTCCTGAAGTACAGAATCGTGCGTAGGCCTATATTCGTGTTAATGACGTGACTCTATTAAACCACAACACGTTTAACTAAACATGAAAATATTATTTGTAAATTATTATTATTATATATTATAATAATAGTAAACACGATCTAATATATCGCCGTCACAAATCAATCTCACTAACACACCATTAGCATTGGTGACTGCCAAGTCACGGTGATATTTTGAACTGCGCGCTAAATAACGAGTGCGCGGTGTGTGAGGCTCAAGCACTAAGAAAGGCCTATTTTGACCTTTTGTGAAGCATAGACCAGTGTGTGGTATAGTCCAGCAAGTACGGTAACAGTTTACTACTTTTGACATTTCTCTTTATTAATACTATATCTTCACAAAACTGCACCCACTCATGAACATTGACCTGTTAAAAATGAATATTTAAGTCTTGAACAAAAAAAAATACAAGTAATTTTCGTGCACCACTTGAAATTGTGTGTCACGGTAGCGAGGAACAACTGGGAATCGAAATGAAATAACTTGTGGGTAAAGGTTTAACCCTTTCAATGTGGGCTCTTTCAAACACATTTTTCTTTTTCACAACAAAAATATTCAATTGAATAGGTTGAATGTGCACATACTTGAAATTGAAAAAAAAATGTTAAACGGAAGTTAAGCCTAAACTTACATTTTGTTCAATCATTTGAAATAGCAGCACTGGCAATGCGGTGTTGAAGAAGCCCTTGTCATCTGCTTCTGGTTTCTCATCTCGATACCAGTACTGGAAAAATAATCAATATTGCAATAAAACATGAGGGTTAACTCTTACAACCCTGAAATATTTTTGTATAAACTATGGAGATCAAATGGTTATTTTCAATTTGAAATCATCAGAAATGTCTTAGCTGAATACCTATGTTATGGGTCAGATTTCGACATCTAAAGACGTTCCTGAAGCTGAACGGGGTAAAGTGCTGGTCAGGCCTGTTTTCAAACTTTCTATATGTCCTTTTAAACAATAAAATTTAAAGCAGCATTCAACTTGGCAGATTGGCATATATGCAAGTAATTTTTACCCGCTTGAAGTTGTTGGTCGCGGCAGGGAGAGGCAACTTTGAATGGGTAAAAATTTAAATACAGTATATCCCCGCGTATAGTGCGACATCATGTATAATAGGAGTTAAGATCTGAGGCCTCTGATGACGGGAAAAACGTCCACCCCTCTGTATAATATGACCTTAAGTTTTAGATGTCGGCAGCGTCCCGGGCCATCTAAATGTGAGGCATGGATAATATCGTATTCAACTAATGACGCCGTGACACATGACAGCTACCTGCATACACGATGCTCCATGACGGGAACAGCGGCAACAGTACAGCTCTGCAAAACCAAAGGGCAGTATCTGCTTACCTGTAGACAAGCAGTTGTGTACAGTAGACTCTCGCCTTTCGGTCAGATCAGATCAGATCACAAATGAGGTCAGATCGTCATTACGGTCGATTTTTTTCGGCCCGAATTCGTTCTCGGTCAAAGCCATATCAAAGGTGATCACCAATGCGGTCAGACCACCATTCCGGACTACGATCACATTTTTGTGGCAAAATGGCAAGTTCACTCTTGTCATTGTGGTCAAATGAGTATTTTCAATATATCGTTATGACTATTTCGAGAGGGGATTTTTATATTAAAAAACTGTCACCTATGTTTTCCACACATGTACAATGCGTACATTACAAACATGGCGAATAACTTTATTATCATTTGGTGACGGTAACATCAAATCACGCATTGCTATATGGAAAATAAAATGAAATGTTACACATTGAAATATACAATTGATCCGTTAGTTATATAGAAGTTTAAAGGTTAATTGTTTGTTGATAAAGCGTCTCGCTACTTCTGGCCATACACTGTCTGCGTATCTTCAATAAGCATAATTAAACATGTTAACTAGCGCAAGCACAATACAATGACAAGGTTGCATTAACCGGCAACTATATAGCAAAAGTGATTATTTTTAAAACTATTTGTTATTTAAAAAAAATATCTGTGTTAGTTCAGTGTTCCCACAGACATTTGGAAATGAAATTCCATGACTTTTCCATGACTTTCCATGACTTTTTTTTAAGAATTCCAAGACTTCGTAAGCGAATATAAAACTACATTTAAAACTGTATAGTCTCCACCGGCAGCCTCATTGCTCCGACAATCATTGCTCCGAGGATCATTGCTCCGACAATCATTGCTCCGACAATCATAACAGATAAGAGTCCTCATTCTGCTGTTTCATTTTAGATGTACTGACACCCGTAATTTTCAACTTCACACCCATTTCAATTTATGTAGGATCGTAACTACTGGTAACATTTTCAAATTACTTTTAAATATGTATTGCTAACGCATTTTCAAGCTGCAAAATAAATAAAAGAACTACCTACGTTAATAACAATGTATGTTTTTACGAGATCTGCACCTTAAAATTTGATCGATTTCAGTCAATATTGTTTCTGGTGATAAAGCCGTTTGAAAGTTGTTATGTCTTCAAATGCTGGATGCTTACTAGTTAATCATATGCTTGAAGCTAGCAGTGCTAACGCAGTTGCATTTATCTCCAAAAGAAATGTGATACATTTGTAAAAATTCGAAATTCCATGATTTTTCAATGACTTTTTGCAAAAGTTTCATTTTCCATGACTTTTCCAGGCCTGGATTTTATTTTTTCATTTTCCATGGTTTTCCATGATTTTCCATGACTGTAGTTATATAGAAGTTTAAGGGCTAATTGTTTGTTGATAAAGCGTCCCGATACTTCTGGCAATACACTGTCTGACTGCTGCAGTAACTATTTTATTTCAAGCGTTAATTATCTGATATCGTCAATAAGCATGATTAAACATGTTAGATAATACAAACACAACACAATTTCAAAAATAAATTTATGACAAGGTGTTATTAACCGACAATAATGCAATAGTGAATATTTTAAAAATTATGCTATTTTAAGAAGCTGAGTGCGTTAGGTGTATAGCAGATTATTTATTGATGAAGCGTCTCGCTACAGCAAATAGTGTTCATGTAGTGCTTAGTTAATGATGGACCATTATCGCAGATGATTGGCCAACAATAAAACAGCGTTGGTTCAACCGCCCGTGATAATAATAATTAAAGACGGAGAATGTCGTAATTACACAACTCAAAACTGTTCATTTAAGATAGTGTCTATATAGATTTTACAATTCAACAAATTTTATGTAATTATCATTACATGGTAAGTTTTATTACAAATAATAGACGTAGATTATTTCATATCGGGACGCATAGGGTTAACCCTTTCAAGCCTGAATTTATCATTGTCATCTTCATCCACTACAAGCCGCGAATTGCTGTCGCAATTCTCAAGTTGAGAATCTCAACTTGTAGTAGATGAAGATAATTTGAAGTGGGTGAAAAAGTAAAGAAAATTGTCATGTATTGGCGAACCAGTTTCATGGAAATTTTCCTCCTAAAACCCGTAGTTGTGGGAAAATTAAGTCTGTTTTCAGGGATTTAAAATGATGCTTTAATGGATCATGTGGGCTTAAAGGGTTAATGATCCGCTAAGTCTGCGTTCGCACCTGCCGCGAACCGTCGGCAGTGAGGGGACACATATTAACACCTAATTCTAGTACAAACACTTTAAACAATGTGAATAAGTAGACAATGGTAGGCTGTTAGTTTCTTATCGGAACACTTCTTTGAACTTACATTCACAGTTTCCTTACATGATTAGCTCCATAACATGGAGGAGTAAATTTTAACTCCGCGAACATGGCATCTCAACTCGGAGTTGTTATTCCATCACGGTGACCAATAAACATTGGGAAGCCATGAACAGGGCTCACAGGCCGATATAAGAATACGCTTTCGAAAGTGAGAAATCATTCAATCATTATTTTTTATGCTGCACATACCCACAATCATGTCTGCGCGTAAGCGTGCATAACTTACCCTAAGGGATAAAGTGAGACTTATCAAAGCTAGTGCCGGCAAATCTCATCGTCAACAAGTGACAGTCTGTCAGTGATTAAAAAATACTCATTTCATGAGACTATGGCAGCGGTTTCTGTCCTCTTTACAGCAGACCGTGGCCTAGATGGCATTCTACATTATATGTTCAATATTGAGGATAAATTACAAGATTCTTATGTGAAAATAGAATCCACTGGTCAGCAATTCTCCATCAATTCATTTATCAAACTGCAGTAAGCTGTTTTGTGACATTCATTTAAAAAAAATGTTTTTATTAAAATACTTTTTAAATTTAATTGTGCATAATGATATAATCACTTTTAACTTTGCACTAAATAAAACACTGTTTTTCTAAACAGCTGCAATAAACTTAATACATTTACTATTGTTATTATCTATTTCATTATTTGGAGCATATAGACATAATTGATTTGATATCAAATAGCAGGACGCCATGTTGTATTTATTGCCCGATCACTAATGCGGTCGGACCATAGCGGGAGTCTACTGTATTTTCATTTTCCACGGCAGAGTGGATATCATCGGGACTGTCTGGTTTTGGGCAGACATTGATTCTGAGGCGTGCATTAGCTACATATGCACACAGATTTTAAAATATTTATATTTCGCCGACAAATTTATATTATTTTAATTTATCTATTACAAAGACCATATTTTAATATTGTCATGCTCAAATAAGAACATTCCAAGATGAATTATGCGATTGTAAAACATTTTCCAGACTAGCCGCATTGTCTAGACACAAAAGGTGTTTGGCTGTATAAGGTGTCAGCGTGTGTTAACACAGCCGCGCTGCGCTCCGTGAACTACAGCTAAATGATACCACCATTTGCCAAATACTGTATCAGCAGTGGCAACGGCGGTAGGCGCTAATGTTATCCCAGCTATATGGACATTCTGATGCCTACACGTATAGAATTTGCCATAGGAAATATAATCAGTGATATCTTGTTATATTTCGTCAACGCATTCTCTCATTCCAATACATCTTAATAATATATCATGTTCAGATAGGCCTACCGTTGTACACAATAGAACACTCCCATATGAAAGCAATCTTAGATTAAATCAATAATAATATAAATTAACAGGTCAGGAGTGTTAATTGGTTGCAGACTAACAGCGTCATTTATCTGCCCGTGGTTGTCAAAGGTGCCACGCACGTCTTTGCCTTTTGGCGGGACGTGAGACGGGGGCTAGCCCAGCCAACACGACATGTTCACACAAGGCTAGAAAAATGTTGTGTTAGCGTCGCAGACGGTGGCCCAACAATGTACCAGCATTAGGTGAACATCTCTTGTTTGCACTCCCAACAAACACACTCTATGTCCAATGCTGCTTTATAATTGTTGGGCAGCTTCGACGACACTGTCCTAACTTTGACCCAGTATTGCCATGATTTCGTATAGTGTATCGTGCTCACTGGGTGCATTATCACAATCGTCGCTAGGCCGCTAATATACGTTGTACATGAAATACAGTAAATGACAGTCTACTAGTTGGGAAAGCACAGTCTAACTGTTGTTCTTGTTGAATAGGCCTGCTTACCAAACACGATGACTGGCCTACGTTTACAGATACGTTTTACTGCTAGAAAACTTACCTCTACAGAGCTAAAAAAAATGTATTAAATTCTACATCTATGTATAATACAAGGTGCTGTTTTGTGACATGAATAGCTAAGAAAAAACATCACATTATACACGGGGATATATAGTATTTGTATAATGTGACACTAGAGGGTTAATAATCCCACGGTTATAACTACAAAATTACAGTACCATACAGCTTAACCAAACATTTGTATATTTGATAACTATGTAAATTTTAATTCCAGATTATGGATCATAAAGTGGTGTCCCAGGGTACCAGTGCAACCCGGGTAACAGCATGATGGCAGCATATGGAATTAAATGTACCCTGGTTATGCTGTGTCAACAGATCTGCTGTAAAACCCCTCTCTCAATCACTAGAATGAAAATCAGTGTTTTTAATCACAGTTTGTCAACATTTACAAGCCGGAAACATTACCTCAAAAATAATCAATTATTAAAAAAAAAAAATGGATTCAAATTACTATGTGATGGATCATATAAAACTTAAAATTTCAAAGGCAGATGTAGCAAGTGGCAAGCCTCAGTAAAAAAAAGGTGACTGTCTATAGCAGTCTTGAATGTATTCTAATTTAAGAAGTACCTTAGTATATTAAGCATTATAGTGTCTCAATATAATATAGTACTGTATTTTCTGGCCTGTAAGTTGCACTGGAGTATAAGTCGCATTAGGCTTAGGATTAGGCTCAAAACATAGATAAGTCGCACCAGCAGATATGAAGCACTAGGCTTGGGAACCTATCTGACAATGTTCAGTATTGACTGGAGTGATATCAGTGCTGTGTTAAACTCAGTGCTGACTGACCTAAGGCGCTAAGCTCAATCAGGCAGTAGTGTGGCTATTATAGCACTGGCCATATTATTTTTTTTACAAACGATTCTTATAAACGATATGACATTGCAGTCATTACATAAACGTCAATCATATAATATTATGTGCCAGAGGGTATACTACTCTCTAGATTTGTTTCCAAGTTCATTGCCCAAAATCAAAAACCATAAATAAGTTGCACTGGAGTATAAGTTGCAACAGCCTTCAAAAGTAGGTTTTTAAAAAAGTTGTGCCTTATACACTGGAAAAACAGAAATAGCAGCAAAACCAAACTAACCTTTGTGTCTAGTCTCAATGTATTGCCCATCCATTCTTGGAAATTTAATCTCTTTGTTTGTAGATACCTGTCAACAAATATATCAGAGGCTTCTTCTATTAAAAGGCTAGGTTCTATTGAGAGCCCAGGAGGGTTTAACACACAAATCTAGATGACATGGCATAAAACACTTGTTTGATAATTCAAAGCAATTGATAATTCAAATCAATTAGTTAAATCATCAATGAATCTAAGTGTAACATACTGGTTCTGCATTTCCGTTATGAGGTTTGCTTCCAATAGTGGTGTGAATTCTGAAGTGTCAATCATTAAATCCTCATGTCGCATCAATTCAGGAGAGCTGTCAAAATAATATCATTTTGAAAGACAGTTGAATAAATGATTGAAATGAATGAAAGTATATTGGATCCAGGGTGCCCCCAAAAGATCAGAATATCAACCCCAAAAGATCAGAATATGAATCATAACAGGTAGTTCTGTTTTAGCAATGTTCAGCGAGGTTGAACACCTGGTTGCTAATTACTGAATAATAATGCAAACTTAGAAAACAACTCCCTCAGGACTTGTTTAAACTGTTTAAAGATTTAAGCATTGACTGTATGTTTGTTCAATAATGAACTAACATATAGGAATGATCAGCCTATGTTGTAGCAATATGAAAACACACATATTGATAGATACTGACTTGTAATTTCTTATCCAAGTTAGGAGTGTGATAATTTCGTTTCCTTCAAGGCCTTGTTGCACAACATCAAGCAACTACAACATTGTAAATAAGTATTACACATAGTCTCCGGCTTGAGCCTTTCATTGCTGAGTATGAATATAATCATCCTAAATCTGTTTTATTACCTGATCAAATCACTGGTTATTGGGAAAGAAATGTACCGGTATGTTTAAATTTTGACTTGCAAATATTGGGTCTCAAATTAAACAAATATGATCAATTTTCACAAACTTGAAGTTGTGGGTCATGGTAGCGAGCTGCAACTCCAAGCAGGTGAAAAGGTAACTTAATTAGTGGATACATATTTCAATTAATTGACGAAACAACATTAAAAGTAACAAAGTTGATTTATTACAAATATTCCTTACTCTTTCTGAAATTCCATTATGGTACATCTGGATGTATTTGTTCACCATATCATAATGAGGTGGGAAGCAGTTATCACATAATGTCTAAAATAAAAGCCATGCATTTTAACATTCATTGCAAATAAGACCTTCAAATGTCAGGCTTCAATATCTTAACAATAATTGTTTTATGTTATAATATACATATGCATAAGCAAATCAAAGATCATGCTGGAAAAAAAGTATACACATGGCTGTTAGAGAGTACTAGACAAGTTACATGTAACTCTTTTAGCATTTTTAGGCATCATAATCTGACATCTAAAGACGACCCCCGCACTAAAAAATATATTATTTTTAATGGCCGTGGACCCCTAACATAGGTATACAAATGAAGCGGAAACAGCTGACTAAGACATCTATGATGAAAAAAGCTTAGGTCTTCATGATTTATACAAAAATATTTCAGCGTTGCAAGGTTTAAGAAGGGTGCTCTGGTTTTACCTTAACCACTTTGAGGTCGTCAATAACCATCTGACGTGTGACCTCCAGGTGATGAACCAACCACATTTTCTCCGTATCACGGTCTGCCATCTGGTTCCCCTCAATTCTGTCAGATGATTAATTTTATGTCAAAACTAACGATTACCAGATCACATGGTTACAGATTTTTGCAATTGAAATTACAAGTTTATATTAGATTATATTGATTAGGATTATGAATAGTGTATTAAAATTTTACCTTTTGCCTGCTGATCATGACAATAGTTGTTTTTAATTCGTTCTATTAGCCAATTAAATCACTGTTATTGGGAATGAAATGACTGTTTAGACATCATGATTTGTAAATGTTTGCTATCAAAATTAACAAATATGAGGAATTTCCACCCGCTTGAGGTTGTGGATCGCAATAGCGAGACACAACCTCAAGTGAGTAAAAATTTAAATAAATTAACTTAGCAGAAGAAGGGTTAATACAAAAAGTCCATATTTTAGCTGAAATACCAATATCAATTCAGTTATTTACATGGTTCCCACACTTTTTCAAATACAAAATTCAAGGACTTTTCAAGGACCTTTCAAGAAAGTTCTTAATTTTTTTCAAGGACCTTTATGAGCATGTTAAAAAAGTGTTTTGATTATCACACAAATAAGTCTAGGCCAAAAAGAACAACTTCGGCGTTTTTATTACTTTTTTTTATCAAATTTCAGACATTGTTTATCGATATTTGTGTTTTGACTTTATATTGATAAAATAGGCAAACTACATTCCTAGACCACATCTTTATTTAAGTGTAGCTTTTTCTTTCATTTAATCACTAGCTGTCGCCGCAACGTGACATTTTTCAAGATCAATTCAGCAAAACATGACAGGTTGATCAAAATCATGGACTTTCCCCGGTTTATTAAAATTTTTACAAAAATCAAGGTCTTTTCAAGGCATGGAACTATTTTTTTCAAATTCAAGGACTTTTTCTGTTTTCAAGGACCCGTGGGAACCATGTATTTAAAAATAGAGCTTGTTTTTTGGTTACTTGTCACGTGTTGCTTGCTCTATGACATCAAACGCTTTCTGTCGCCAACGTTTAGGTCGCTTAGGAGGAAGAAAGCCTGTCTGGTCATATCTCTTCAACATCATTGCATCAGTTCTGTAGGAAATAAGGTAGTGTTTAATATCATCCTATCCAAAGAAACAGCAAGCTTACGATTTGTGTTGGTTCTCAGCTCATAAATTTTAAATTGAATTAAAGCATAATGTCCTTTTAGACACAGATATCACTTTTCAAGCTGGATTCGAATTGACAAGTAAAATACTAGTAGGGGCTTATGATTAATAAAATATTTTAGGGTAAATGCCCACTTAATCTTGCATTTGCAATTCAAATTTTAAATAATAACAAACAATTTAGTAAGACAAAGGTTAGAATGTGTGAATTCAGCAAAATAAAGGTTAGAATGTGAGAATTCAGCAAGACAAAGGTTGAACTGTGTGTGTCAAATTAAATGTTTTATGACTTTCATGACCAGCTCATACATCCATTTTTCCATAAATAAATGAAATGAACTACATGTATTTTCCCGAAAAATAAACCTCTTAAAAAAGATTTCTAAATTGAAATATACATCCTTGAGAAAAAAGTTTTATTTTTATGTGCCTTAACCCTTACAGCGCAGGAATCGACTTAAGTCGTCAGAATCTGACGGCAGATTCTGACGACTAAATTTGATCCCCGCACTGTAAGAGTAAAAATAGTTTTAATGACCGTAGACCCATAACATAGGTATTCAAATGAACCGGAAAGAGCTAACTAAGACATTTATGATGATTTCAAATTGAAAAAAAACCCCTTTGGTTTCCATGATTTGAAAAAACAATTCAGCGCTTTAAGGGTTAAATCTTCAGTGCTTTTACTGTACCTTTCTTCTCTTTCTATGATTCTTAATACAGTAACAATCATAGTTGGTTCTCTTCTCATCATCATTAGAGTACGCTGTAGAATCACCCAAAGCTGTTTGCTCAATGACTGTGACAACTGTTCTACATCCTCAAAGTAACGACTCACGGTCTAAAAAATAAACATCGTGTCCAATTTTTTGAGAGAAATCAACTGCCACAACTGTTGTTTATGTATCCAAAAAATGACACCATAAGCTTTAATATTATGGATTTTCGCTTTAATCAATAGTGATGTTTCTCTAAAAATGTAGATCTCACAAGATATGGCCACAGGACCTTCACCTGTTCATCTCAATTACAGACTTAATGATCTTGGAAAATTGCCACTGGGTCAATTGTGAGCAAAACAGATAATGTGTTCTAAATTTGATGTTATAAAAATAAACCTGCATTGTAAAACATCAAGCATTTAAATTACTATGTTTTTTCATTCAGAAGAATTAAACCACTCACACTTTTGTCTGTTGGACTTTGCGTTGTTTGCTTATGTAGTTCAAATAACAGGTCATCTCTTGACGTTTCAAGATCTATCAAACTGCAATTTAATAGATAATTTAATTAAATAAGACTGAGAGTATGCCCAACAGGAAAACATTTTAAAATTAAGTGAACAAATCTTAGCAGACTCACCATTTATGCGCATGGAGTAATTTGCTGTCATTGATTAACTCATCACATTTCTTGACTGTCTCTGGGACACTAAAAATGTGCTTCAAGTTTTCCACAGCAGCTGCAAGCTACAGAAAAAAGAAACATAATTATCATTATATAAATCCTAGCTTTAAGTAAATTAAACATTCTTTAATCAAAAGATGAGCTCTTCAAATTATATTACTAAATCTGCAGATGAATAACACTAAAGGCAAGTCTGATCCAAAGCTGTCATTATAGAAGCCTGACAATTCTGTGGAGAAAGACTACTGAGCATGGAATTATATGTAAATTTTTCAAACTTTGATATTGGACACAAATACGCAAAAAAATGTTGGTGGCCACTTTTTTTCACTCTAAAATGAACCAAATGGTTCAGACTGTATGAAAGGAAGATGGTGGCACTCTTTGGAAAATTGCAAGATGTATTCATCACATATTCCCCAGGCATATAAAATTTCAAAACAATATATATTATGATGTTAAAACAAAGCAAAACAGAAAGAATCCACAATAAATAATATTTGAAATAATTAATGGAGATGCATCTTTCTTACAGTGCTATGTCTTGCATTTTCTTGTCTAAGTTTCTTCAATTTTCCCCCAAGTCCATCTATTGAGCCATATGTATTATCTATATTTTCCAACCTAAGACAAAAATATTAGTGGAAATATAGGTCAATTGCACATAGAATTTACTGTAATATAATATATTTTTGTTTTGTGTTGAATTAATTTTCGCGTATTTTGCGCAAGGACCGTTAGCACAAAATCATATTCCCCGCAAATGATTGATCACCACATAAGTATTTCGTGAACTCTGCGACTGGGTTGAAGTCGACCGTGGTTAGGTAATCTGGTGTATCAGGATTTATATTTATATATTATTATGACAAACTAGAAATGCCTCCCGTTGTAACTCCCCCCACCCTAATATTTTGAGTTTTTGTGCCCAGAAAAAAATGGAAGTTGATCCGGGGCGGCCATTTTGAATTTCAGCAGAACGTTAAAAAAATCACCTGCACATCTCCATATAGAGTTTTTGCGCAAACGAAATATTTTAGAGTTGACCTCTGGCGGCCATTTTAAATTTTGGTAGGATCTTTAAAAAATCACTTGCACATCCCCATGCTGCTAGGAATGTCATGTTAAAATTAAAAACAAAATTTTTGCACCCACAAGAAAACATGACGCCTGACGGATGACGGAATCCTGGCGCGACTAAAATCCTCCTTCCCCTACGGGCGGGAGATAAAAAAATTAATGAATGAATGTTTATACTGTGACAGGCCTGCTGACGCGACTAAAACCCCCCTACTCCTACAGGTGGGAGATAAATGAATGTTTATACTGTGGCAGGCCTGTAGGCTGGATTATGTCATCTCCTGTGGAGTAATAAACAGATGAATTGATGAAAACAACACTACATTCAGTTCACATGGTCCTGTAATCATTGATCCCCTGCCCAACATGAGGTTTACACTATGGAGACACCCTATTGATGAATAAAAGATCAATTTACAGCTAAGGAATGATTAACATAATTTTCACTACCATCATGGTATTAACCCTTGTGCTGCAGGAACCATATATACTGTAAATATGCTAATTTTTGCATCTTTAAATTTTGCAAATTTCCGATTTTGGGATTTTTCAGAAGTTTAGAATTCGCGAATTTTTCATTTTCTTTAGAAGCTCTATTGAAATAAGGAAAAATTGTGAGGTTCTTAAAATCGTGAATTTGTCCTCCTCGCAAAAATTAAAACCTCACGAATATAACCATATATACAGTAGGCCTATACAGTTTTAAAAGAATTTTAGACTAAATAAAATACCCTACAATTTGTAACATATCTTTCGGTGAATGCTCAGTTAGTCAAATAATTCAATTTGGGAGATGTCTATTTTTCATAAATAATATTATTTTTCATTGATTTGAAGCTGGAAATTGCATTAGCAATTCCAGCTTTAAATGAATGAAAAATATTCACAAACAATTCAGCAGTGCAAGGGTTAAAGGGTCATCTGCAAATAAAGTGGCAGATTTGACCCTTTGATACCAAGGTGAAGACAGATCACAACATCTAAGTAGATTTTTACGGAATTATGCTGTTCACTAGTGGTAATGGTAATATATTCATCAGCTACACACCCATCTTTAATTTGGTGAATATCATTCAAGGCATTTTGCAGCTGGTTTAACCCTGTTCTAACACCATCAAGCTGTGATTGCACTGCTGTCTTCAGCATTGCTTCGACAGAAGACTGAAAATAAACAAAGATAAAACAAGAGATCATTAGATATGAGCCCAACACACATATTCAGATGCTTTTGAGCCAAGGTACAACTTGTTAATAATTTTATAAAATTTTACCAACATATATGTCTAGGGTTAGGTTGATACTCTTTCTTTATGTTAAAGATATCACACAAATTTATCAAATAAAGAAAGAGGTGAAATGGAATATATTATATACCGGTACACAGAATCAAACTGTTTAAAAGTAACCTTGGAATCAACATCTACACTGTGTAGCCCGGGGATACGCAGTGTAGATGTTGATTCCAAGGATATTATCATACTAAAACAGTTCAAACTAAAACGATTTATAACATAATATACCCACTAAACAGTGTCAATTTTTTTAGCTGCTATTTTGTTTTCAACAGATTTTTCTCACAAGATATTAGGCTCACAAGAAATACCTGGAGAACTGTCACATTAAATGAAGTCACGAGTACCGGTAGTAGCAAAAGTAGATCAAACTAAAGTCACATAAGTGGGCACATCTAGAGCTCGTGAGAAAGGGCTTGAAAATATGAGCAATCAGTTGCATCAACATACAACATAATCCCCACAACGACTATATTGGAAGGGGGGGAGGGGGAGTGTAGAAAAAAGGTAAACATCACAAAACTCAAATATTGACTGATACAAAGCTAACTAGAAGAGGAATTTGAGGCATATGTGTCAATTGTATGCCTCTGCCATCATATGAGGCCCATGTAGGCCTGATGTATCTCCTCTCCCCTTCAGTTTTCTGAGATATTGTGATGACAATGTTTGATAACAAAAAAAGCTTAAGATCAACATCTTAGTAATAGACAAACAGTTTTTTAAGTTCTATCAATTGTATGATTACGAAAACGATACAAATTGTACAAATCGAGATCAGCCTCTGTGACCTTGACAAATAGGTTAGGGTTACCCATCCCTGAACTTCACTTTGACTTTCGTCATATATATCACTGGTATCAATATGAAAGTAAAACAAATTGTAGACCTGTGTGTAGATATCATGTTGGAGATTTTTTTCTTTTATTAGCCTTTATAATTTTGAAAAATAGGCCACACATCTTTGAATCTGACATAGACTTTCATGCGGTCTGTTAGTGGTATAAATATGGAACTGTTAGCTTTCTTTGTTATTGATTTATTGTGATGACAATAACGATCACACGAATAAACAAACAAAGGGCAGACAGATGGTCCGACAACCTGAAAACTAGAAGGTTCTAGTTTTTTTTGTGAACAAAAAACCGGAGATGTCTCCCCTCCAGCAGCATAACCATAAGGGTTGATAGCTAATAGATGTATCGTCAATGGCTTTGGTAATTAATGTTATTAAATGGCTCCTGTGGACAGTAGAGACTGTATTAAGCGGAATTTATTATTCTGTTTTGGTGTGAAACACAATGTTGTGTGTCAACACTCCCAGCGAACACAATGTTGACCCAATGCTGGTCCACCGCCTGCGACGCTGGCCCAGCATCGAACCAGCACTGGTTCAACGCCTCGTATTAGCTGGGCTAAGGGTCATGTATTGTAGTCTGGTAAATGTCGCGCAAGCGTCACCAGTGCTGGCCAGTATTCATTCAGTCCTGATCAGTACTACATGCTGCCGTTACCGGCATGCTGCTGGTACGGGCACGATGCTTTTAACCTAAGCTGGGTCAAAGTTGGCCCGCCGACTGTGACTCTAGCCCACATTCAGCGTGGCGCCAAACACAAAACGGTAACCCAATACTGGGCTAATGTTGGCTCAGTGTCGTAGACGGTGGGCCAACAGTAGCCCAGCATTGGGTCAACGTCTTGTGTTTCACCGCCTGCACGATAGAAAGTGCTGGACAGAAGCACAGAAAAGAATGGGACATAAAGACGTAGAGAACCAACAGACACAAACTGAGCGGACAGAGGTAAACCAACATGTCCCCACCTCTTCAGAGGGGGAGACATAACGATGTCTTTTAGTCCAGTTGTCAAATGACATTTTGTACAAGCGTGTTTCGCGGTATGGACGATGTATTATGGTTGATTCTGGTTCTAGGGGATATCCTCAGCAGGAATCAGCCGGGTGCCACTTTGACACTCTTGGTCGGAATTTTTTAAGGGCGAAAACAAAATGGGCGCCGGATATTTCAAGGTCAAATTTTATTTTTTCATAAATTAAGCGAAGAACAAGTGTAATATGTACCTCATTTTCATGGGATTTTGACTGGGCAATCCATTTCTTTTATTTTTTTTTATGACTAAAGGTCATCTTCAAGGTCAAAAAGTCAATTTCAAGGTCAAATAAGCAAAAAATATCATTTTTAACAAAAAAGCTAGGAACATGTGTAATACCTCGTTTGCATGGGATTTTTTCTGAAAATGCATTTTAAGCATTATTTTGTTGATCCCAGGTAATCTTGAAGGAATGGCCGCTATCTCTTTCAATGTCAAATATCATTATTCAACAAATTTATCAAGGAACAAATGTAATACATTGTACCGCGAAACACGCTTAAATCGTCAAAATCCACTGGACTATTTGCTCGTTCCACGAGGAAGGCATACAAACTACAAAATATTTCACATTTGTAGTTAGATGTATACATTACCTTTTTTCTTGACACCCTCTTGCGGATTTGTTCTACTTTCTCCAACTGATCAGGCCTCTAAAAGAACAGGAAGGTGATCCTCCACATTATTATATGCTCATTTCGGAATCAACATAATCATTCTGGGTATAATGCTAAAATAAATATTACTCTGTATTGTGTTTTCATCCGTTAAATACAATAATTGCATCTCAGACTCATAGATATAATTGATAAGCTAATAGTGATTATACAGCCAACACGAGACAATAAACCAATGCTGGGGTAATGTTGGCACAATTTCAAAGACATTGACCCAACACCAGCCCCCGGCACCAGCCCAACAATGTGTCAATGGCTCATGTTTAGTGGGACACTAGCATACCTCATTATATCTACCTGTAATAGTCCAGCTACATGTTTAAATGCCTTGTCTTTGGCGTCCACTTCAAGCTGAGCCAGCTCCAAGGTGGCATTGGTGGACATGGTAGACATGGTGGTAGTGGAGCTACTCTTGACAGGTGGAGGGGAAGAAGCCATCAGCAGTTCTGATTCTGAACAATTATATAGTAGTCTGCACCTCAATCCATCCTACATCATGTGACACAGGTTGATTCTACAGAAAAAAACATATTTTAACATTTATTAACTAGGGCCAAAGGCCTCATGTAGCTGGGGCAAAGGAAAATACTACAAATAACTAATAAGGGTGTGTCATTCAGAATGGCATACTCGCTCATAACGGCATGCCCTTATATGCGTATCAAATCTGTGATTTGATAAAATTGTGATGTTTTACTGTTGATCGCAACACATGCCATGCAACGGCGACAACAGTAAATAAACGAGGAATGTTGTGTGCTTATTTTATCTATATCAAGACTGATATCAATGGATAATTGAATATTGCTCATCCTCTTGTCACAGCTTCACCTTGACTGAGGTTGAAAATGTCCCAATTTTAAGTTTGTCATGTCGGACCGGCAACAACTTAAATTTAGCTATTTATCATAGAGCTGAATTAAATCTCCAATTCCAGTGTAGGCCTACTGATGTTGTCAACACCAGCACGGGTCGACTGTTACACAGTATCTGTTTCAGGCCTAACTTCATTGCCTAGGTAGAGGCTAGGTAGGCCCACATCACATCAAAATATTAGATTTGTCCACTAGTATAATGCATATAATTTTTAAATGAATGGCTAGACTACAATGAGCAGAAAATTATATCCCACAGTTATGAAGTAGCATGGCAAGGGGTGGCATGTCTTGAACATCATTTTTTTGCCGATATGGGATACTTTACTATGAGATTATATCATTCATACATATCACTATATTAACCATAAACACAATTTAGATATAGGCCTATGGGTAGGGGATACTGGGGCACCTTGAGACGGATTAATTCAACCCCCCAAACATATATTTAATTGTTGAAAAAAAATTTTTTTACGACAAATATGGATACACCTTGAGATGCCACCTGGGGTAACTTGGGACACCATATTAAGTACCTGAAGACAACGTGGATCTAGCTAAAATCAAGATTTGAATACTACATATACCTGTAGCTAAATCCTGCAGTTGGCTAATGCTAGATGTTGCAGTAACAATATGTAACTGAAAAAGGTGGGGGCACCTTGAAACACTTTCGGGGCACCTTCACTGAGATAGAATCGGGGCACCTTGAGACAGTTTTGGGGCACATTGATTAAACTGACCTCATATCTGATATTATTCATAGTTTTTGTGTGGGGTGTATTTGAAGCAAAACCATTATACATAAGTGATAAAGTGATAGCACAGGTGTACGATACCGCCAAAATCATAGGGAAATCAAGTATTACGTGATCTATAGACACAGATATTGATCATCCTGAAAAAGTAATTCTCATGTAAAAAATGGACCTAAGCTTAAACAGGGTGGAAAATGAAAATTTCTCTCCCCTATACTTTACTGTGAGATTATACCATTCATACATATATACAGTAGGCCTATATTATTAATAAACATAATTAAGCTATATGTTACTAAAAGATATTAAGCAGTCTGCATTGTACTTGAATTTCAAGTCTTAGTTGCAAGTTCCAAGGTAACATTGCTTTGACAGAAAACACAGTGACATAATTCAGCCTTTCAGGAGTCAGAGACGAACCATTACATATATGGGGGGGGGGGGGGGCTAGAGTTTTTGTTGGTTGCAAACTTTATTTTACCTCCACAAGAAAACAATCTTTTTTTTGTGATGAACGTCCGACAATTTTTTTTTAAATTTTCGATGAAGAACTGAAATATATATTTTTGTCGTATGCCTTTCCTATTATGTATGTTACCATTCGGTGTTTTTTCTGGTCAACATATTTTTCATCAATTTCGACAACAAACTTTTTTTTCTGACCACATTTTCAACAAACTTTTTTCCATTTTTTTTCCAGGCCCCCCCTTCCAGATATCAAATGGTGCGCCCCTCAGATGGCTTAGTATGTCAACCAGACTCTTTCCCCCTTCCAGCTTGATAGGCCGTCCTACTCCATGGAATGTGATGCAGGGGTAACCATGCGGCGCTGAACGTTAGTAGGTCAACACCATCCCCCACAGGGGTGAGCCACGTTGTAGCCCTGCAAGAGTCCACACCAACAGTGACAACCCAAGGTCTGTTCACAACCTTCAGTTGCAAATTCTTTTTGCTACGTTGTGTTGTATTGGGGTTTACAACTTATTTACAATGTATTATGTAGGCCTACGACAGGAAAATTGAGAAACAATGTGTGGATATGTCTATGTGGTGACAATCAGACTCAAAGATCATGCTGATCAGCTGTGGTGTGTAGTGCCTATACCACAGTCTACGACGCTGGATCAACGTTAAACAAACATTGATTCATTGTCTTGTGTACGCTGGGTAGACTATAGGCTAATGTGTGTCGAGACCAGATGAACAACACAACATTGATTACAGGTGCTCAGCAGACCCAATGCGATTTAATGTTGGCCCAGCGTCTGCGACATCGGACCAATATTGTATCGGCATTGGGTCAACGCATCGTGGTGGCTGGGTTGACCTGAAACCTTGCGGGATAACGATATTAATTGTAACTGAATACCACCCCTCACTCAGTTCATCTGCAGTGGGGTGACGTGTTGTAGGCCCCTATGTACAGATAATTCTGACCTCAGAGGTTAGGTCAGCTATTGAGGTCAGACATGAAATGATGTCATTTCTGGGCAATCAGCATGTATTATGTCCCAGGAGGGGAAATCCTTGAGACCAATAGCGCATACCATATTTAGAGATGGATTTCAGCTATTGTGTCACATTTTAGATGATGACATCGCTGGCTAATTACTGATCAGGATACAAACCATTCTCACCAGAATAATGCTTGTTACCGGGCCCTGTAATTTGCATAAGTTGCGCCCAATCAGAACATTGCTGATTGATTATGCTGGACAAGGGCCATTGTTGATCAGCCAATAACATTTCTGTTTGGACAGACTTGAGTACTAACCTACTACCAGTAGTTAAGGGACCGTCAACATCGAACAGTCTTGTTTTGTATCAAACTGATATAAGAAGCTCTATGCGTATATGTATCTATTGATAGGGTCCCCGAAACTAAGGCCAATGTTCAGGTTTATGAATGGAATTCACCCATCTATCAGTTTTATGAATGAAATGATGTCACTTTTTGTCTCAAATTCAGAGACCAGATTCTGATAATAATGTAACTGGGCTGACGCCTAGCTACAAAAAAATTACTATCACAGCATGTGTCGACCTACGGTACAGATCAGTAAGACCATTCAATGTCAGGCCACATCTCGATGACCCGACCAGAATACATCCTGACTTATCCCGAGCTTTCAAAGGACTGAATATGGCACGATGATGTCTCGACTTAACATTCATGACGTTTAATCAGACTTTGTGGGACAGTCACAACTTGAAAGTAACACAGATGGGTTTGCAATCATACAACTTGAAAGTAACACAGATGGGCTTACAATCACATTAAAACCCTTGAAGCGCTGATCACGATTACAGTCGTTTTTAAACGTTTTATCAGATGATCAAATCACTATTGTTGGGAACAAAATGAGATGTTTTGTCACAAAAAATAAACAAATATGAGCAATTTCCCCTAAAAGTTTTGGGTCGCGGTAGCGAGACACAACTTCAAGTGGGTGAAGATTTAATCTATTTATTTAGCTGTTAAAGGGTTAACCCTTGAGCTGCCATGATCGTAGTTACCGTTTTAAACCAAATGAAATGCCACTGTGATTGGTACATATTTTGGGATTGCTTGGTGTCAAATCCAATTTTCAAATTTCTTCTAAATATAATTTTTTTTGTCATTTGGGGTTTAAGATTTTGTCAGTAATTCCAACTTCAAATGATGCCATAAAAAGCTTTACATAGAAAACGTTCACAAGGTAGCGGTTTATTACTAATTTTCTCTGCTTTAAAAAATCCAATCAATTTGAAAACCTACAGACAATCAATCTATGCGTATTTCTTATCAGCATTGGTCATATTTTCCTGTTTATTATGACCAGTAGTCTAGTTAATAATATTTTCATTTGTGTAGATTTTGTCCCACTTGCCAAACAAGTAAATATTATTACATTGAATGGACATGGTGGTAGTTGAGCTATTCTTGACAGGTGGAGGGGAAATCAGACAGTGTCTGTCTGCTAAAATTTATAGTAGGCCTAATAGCAGTTATTTTATCTTTGGTTTTGGTGCTAGACATACAATTATCAAGTATAAAATAGCAACATGCATATTTCTTTTGATTATTTTAAATCATTTAATACTTGTACATATATATTTACACCATTTTCGATTTTATCATATTATGCACTGTATCATATAATGTACTGTTGATTTTAATGACGGACAAGTCTACACAGACTTCCCATCGTTAATATCTATCTATCTTTGTTCTCTATTATATTTAATAAATTGTAAAAAAATCTGGTCATACATCATCGAAACACGCTTACAATCGAAACCCGCTTAGAAATAATATTGTGTACGTATAACATGTAAAAGCAAACACAAAACGTTGAACCAACGTTGGGTTATGTTGGTCCAGCGTTCTGAGACAGTGGACCAGCAGCACAAATGATATACAGCGGCCGGCAGCGTATAACTCTGGAAACATTATAAAATACATTTGTGCTGAATGAAAATTGAAATATTGGACGACGTCGCGGACGGTGGCATCTCATGTTCGAGAAAACCTAAATCTAAGAGAAAACGATGAACACAGATCAGGGGACTTTACGATGACACCCTGAGATTCTCTGTGATCGAAAGCAGCGCCAATTCAGCCAACAAGATGCGTTGGTCAGATGTTGGGCTAACGTTGACCTTAGCGCCAGCCCAACATCCAGTCAACATCGGTTCATCGTCACGTGAATGTTTTGTGTTTACAGGGTTGCATCAAGGAAAATAGAAACTTGCAGGCATTATCTCGGCAAACACGAAGTGTTAAACCAGTGTTGTTTTAATGTAGGCCAGTGTCGTATACAGTGGACCAGCATCAGAACAACATTGGCTCCAGGATGTCCCTTGTCACGATCCGACATCACAAGTGTGCGCTAAACTAAGTGTAAATATTACCGCACTAATATTAATCTACTTTCCTTTTTATTGGGGATAAGATATAAAAATAGCATGTCATAAGTAAAAACATTGTCCAGCTTTTGAAGAAAGCGAGAGAAAATGTGAAGAAATATACCCAAAAACGGATAAGATGACGTCAGTACTTTTTTCAGTATTCATTTTATTCAGCTAGCACTTCGTTTCAGAATATTCTAATGGTTTAAACTTAATCCTTCCGCTGCTTAATTGTTTATCTCTATTTTTCATTCATTTAAAGCTGGACCTGCTAAGGCAATTTCCAGCTTTAAATGACGAAAAATGTCACTATTTTTGAAAACATACATCTTCAAAATTGGACAGTTTGTAGCATCTGCAAATAGATGGGAACTTCCGAAAGGCGCTCAGGTTTCAAAAGAATGGAGGCCTTTCAGGGAGGCATTTAAACAATAAACACATGCAAAGTATTTCGGTTCAAATTTGGATATGTACCGGGCCAATATCTCAGGCGTTGTCCAGCATTAAAACAACGCTGAGACGAGGATATATGTTCAGAATGTCCAGTGGAGGGTAAAAGATCAAAGACATTGTCCCAGCAATGAAGACATAATCAACCTATGTTGTTTTATTGTTGGTCTACTATCTGCGACGCTGGACCAACATTAAAGCAACATTGGTTCAACGTCTCGTGTTTGATGTGGTACTGGGAATGTATTAGAACGTAATCACCCACTGTTACCGAATACAAGCCGATCAAACGCTGGATTAATCAGGTTAATGGCTAGCTAGCTTAACATTACGTGACGTTGGGCCAACATTAAACCAATACTGGGCCACTGCTGCGGTCTTAGTGTTTGGCCAGGATTAACCCTATGAACACTGCACGATTATATAAACTGGAAAGTATAAACCTGGGAAGTCAATTGAATGCCTTTTGCAATCATTATTTTCATATATTAATATGCTATTAAAAAATCAGCTTCAGTGTTAAATTACGAAACACGCTAAAGTTATAAAGTCAAGCCGTGAATATATTTTGATTGGTGAGGAATGGATCTGACAAAGGAAGTGATGCAAACTATTTAATCTTAGACATCTTGTGGACACTAACGTTAAACCATTCCAAGGTTATGTAAAATAACAATAATGGCGTGTTATCACTTATTTCAAATCTAAAATGTTTAAATAACTCAATTTCGCTCAGTCGTCGCTTTCTCGGTGCTGCAAAACACAATTTGTATTGTGTAGATAGTAACTGATTTGAGTAGTTCGTAAAAATTAATTTGGACTAAAAAATAAAAAGTTTTTACTGTACATGAATAATTAAAATTTTAATCATTCGTTTTCTACTTCAATTGTGAACAGCATAACTTACTGTTGTCATGTCTATCTCTTGAATATTCAAAAGCAAAATTTTAATAAAATTAAAAAAAATACTTTAAATTGATAAAGAGCTAAACGTACGGCATACTTGGCTTTTAGTAAAGTTTGTTATTGAGATTCATAATTATCTACCATAATTTAATTAGTTTCAAATACTGCTTTATACGGGGACGGATTTATTTGTTACATATACCAAAATGGTTAACTTAAGAACATTAATGTTTTTATTTCATTTTAAATTCAATCACTAATCAAACATCAGAAACTAGATTTTTATAATTGTTTGATTTTTATTTCAAAGCCTTCAATGACCAGTTTAATACCGTGTTGCTGATGCGAAATGCTGTATTAAAACATAAGTGATAGAATATGAGCATATCCGTTTATCGCCCTCGGAAAGGATTGTAAAAAAAGATTGAAAGCAAATAATTCGACCAAAACTAGCGCTTGCCTTTGAAGGGTTAATGACAGATAAAACAAGAGGTGGACGTCACTCACAGACACAGTGAACACGAGACGTTCATCCAATGCTGGATTAATGTTAAACCAGAGCCAGAGACGGTGAGCCAGCATTAACCCAGCATTGGGTGAACGTGTCGTGTTTCTGGTAGAGCTGGCGTTTTATCTGTGACCGCAAAGCGATAAGCGGCTCAGCTCCCACAGATAGGAAATCTCCCTTTACTCCTAATTGGACTCAGCCTTGTTCCATCAACTCCCATCACAACACCCACCTTGTTATAGCAGTGTCTGACTAGCAATCAACAGACGCTGGCGGATCGAGGTGGGGGGGGGGGGGGGGGTGTTGTTGGTAGAAGACGCGTTTATTCAATGTTGTTTCAATGTTGGGCCTGCGTCGCAGATTACATCCCGTTTGGTTTACATAAATTTATACTGCGCAAGTGTCATTTATATACATAGGTTCTGTATAATCTTTTTATCGTTTTCACAACTACGAAATTTTCGCTGTAGAACTGGAAATGTACTGAGATCACGGAAAATTTACATAAATTATGTAAACACTTTTTTCCATGTTTGCCGACTGCATCCTGTTTGATTTCCATCAATTATATAAGCTTTATACGTGGACATTTAATCTCTAGATATAGGGCCTACCACTAAAACTATTAAAGTTCACTTCGAATCCTACTTCATCGCTTGATATGTGCGTGGAAAATAATAAACATTTTAATTTCTAATGAGATGCAACAAAGACACATTTTTGTGTCAAGGTGAAGAAATAAGGGAAAAACAGCGACTAATGAAAAATTAAACGACGATGCATAGCACTCAAGAGGTTAGACATCGTAACGATTAGGTTGCTTGATCCGCAAATAAAGCATACGGAAGTCTGGGATTGGATATAAGACATTATAAACGTTGGTTTGGCAGGGCAGATATTTTTATTCACTATATCGCACTATATTGTATATAAGTTAGTATACATGAATATTTGTTTACTGTTTATATTGAAAGCGCCGCGAGATAATAAAAGGAGAGAAGTGGCCGCAAAAGGTAGCACCGAAAATACATACTAATTCAACACCTTGTCATTAATAAAAACGAACGTGGGAGAGAGCAATTTTAAAATGAAATAAAAAACTTACATTATAGCATTTACGTTGATTTAGGTATTTTTGGTCTAAAATGTCATTTTATAGATTTTGATACACATGTAACAGGCGAAATCCAAGCTTGGGTTAAAGCGAACGGAAACAACGCAGCTAGAACGATATTTTGAAAAAATATTAAATGTTGTTCCGGCGTCTGCAATGCTAGGCTGACATTAAACCAACATTGGGCCAATGTCCGTACTTGATTAGAAACGCGATGTAAAGAGTTAAACAAATCAGCCCTCTAGTCGATCCCCTCCCAGTGAACGCGAGATGTTGACCCAATGTTGAGCCAACGTCTACGACATTGGCCCAACATTAAGCCAGAATTGGGTCAGCGTCTCGTGTTTACCGGGCGGTCGTGGGTGGGAGGAGGGGTGACCGCGGAAGAGGCCTATATTATCAGTGATGGCAGAAACTACGGGAATACACGCGTGCAATTTGCATCATCACTTTGAAAATTAACACCTTCCACGACGTTAATTCGATCATCCTGTTTAGATGATAACCCCCCGCTGGTGCAGGCCCAATCAGAAGGCATCATGCTATTAAATGGCATAAAGGCAACGGGAAGGGTGTTTCAAGATCATTTGTCTTGATAATAGTTTATAGTATGTGCACATGAGTATTATATACTACATATAGTAGAGTGTTAGATATTCATATAGTTTCCAGTATTTTGTAAGATTGTTCTCGAGTACACGAAGTGTTAGCTGAGGTGGCTATTCACTTTGTATTTCAAGTGGTAGGGGTATATCATTCAAAATCGGATACACACAATAGAACACTACACGTTTCTAATGAGTGCACATCTTAGAATGGATAGCGCCAAGCTGCGTGAAGAGATCAAGAAACTCGAGAAGCTGTTCCACAGGGCCATGGAGCAGGTTCAGCTGCTGAACAACGCCGTGGATGAGTGTCAGCTGAGGCTAGATGAAGCAGGCAGGGACTGCAGGAGAGGCTTCATGAGGAGCCAGCACATGCAGCTTCTGGTGCTACAGGGCACGCACCACATGTACACCATGTACGTCACCAAGGTGGACGACCAGATCTGCGCGCTGGAGGACCAGCTCCACGACTCACAGTGCCGCCTTCCTGGTGGAGAGGACGGCAGGATGAGGTGGTGAAGATAGACTGTGGTACAGTGTCGTCACTGGGAAAACGCACCGGACAAAAAGGAGCCTTCGCCGGATGATAGTTTCATTCTGGGCCAGCGTTGCAGACGGTGGGCCAACATTAAACCATCATCTGGTGGAGGGACTACAAGAATGAGGCGGTGAAAATAATCTGTAGACAGTGCAGTTGCTGGAAAAATACAACCAGAAAATACGAGTGTTAGTAGATGTGCATGGTTTAATGTTGGGCCAGTATTGCAGACGGTGTGCCAGCATTAAATCGCCATCGGATCAACATCTCGTGTTTACCAGATACATGTATGTACTATCTACACATATACGTTGGATTAATGTTGGGCCAGAGAAGCAGGTGATAAATCAACAGCACCAACCCACTGGGTCAAAGTGGCGTGATTGCTGGGTTTTTTATCAGCGGCCCGTGAGGCGGGGTTGTAAATAGTAGAAAGATTAACAAATATTTTGTTCGAATTTACAAATAGTCACCAACACGAGGTTGTTACTTATGGCTAATCACGATACCATGGACACGCTTAGTACTGGTCAGCAAACACAAGACGTTGATGCAACGTTCCAGACGATGGGCCAACATTGAGCCCACAATGTCTTGTGGTGTGCTCGCTTCGTTATCCAACGTTAACCAACGCCAACATTGATATAATATTGGAAGTGCTGATCCAACATGCGGCAAAAAATTTGCTGCACATAACTGAAAAAGGTTTATACACTTTTCATACAAATATATCATAATTTTTAGTACTGGAGTACTAATCATCGACTTTTCACTAGAAATATACCGGAAAAGTACAACTGTACGAACTGTATCCACGCGAATAAAATGAAAGTGCTACATAATATAAAAGATGTATATACGTAATAGGCGCAACAAATTCAGGAGTAGGCCTACCTAATATTACACATCTGACTAAAAAGTCCACGTAGACACGCAATATAGTAGAGAAAGCATTCAACGACTACTTGAAATACTGTGGTATGCCGCATCCTAGAAATAAAACACAGACACCGAGGCAAACAAACAAGAATAGAGGGGAAATAATTTATTCCAAAAAGGTAAGAATAAATCGTATAACGCAGCAAACATGAGACATTGAGCCATTTTTAGTTCAATGCTGGGCCTTCGTCGTAAACATTGAACCAACAATGGCTCAATGTCTCGCGTTTGCTGGGAAACAAGCTGTTATATGCAACATACTCAAAAAGTATTTTTTTTAATTTAAAATTTATTCATCCCCAAATCTAACACACAGTAAAAGAGTGAAATCCTGAGATGGCATTGGTATTATAAATCTTATGTAACAGATTAGATTTCCCCGTGTAGTTACATGTATATGCAAATAATGTTAGTAATTCTAGTTATTTTATTTTGTATACGGTACTAGTATGTGGATTCTCTCAATGCTGCAACATGCCCAAATGCAATGATTGACTCTGAACTAAAGGTTCCTATCTACCGCTTCAATCAGTGGCAGATAGCACCATTTAGCATGTTTAGCTCTGAAACGCAAATAGGATATTCTTTGAAACTCAAAAGCCTTGACCGAGTTAGCTACTTAAATGAAGCATGGGGGGTGAGGTTTTATATAACATTATTTTCACCGAGTATCTATTCAAAATGATTTCCGGTGACATCACTGCGTTTTACAGAATAATACTACAGACATGGCCAATCAGACACGCTACGATGCACTGTTGGATTAATGTCAGACCGCGACGATGGCCCACATTTATCCAACGATGATTCAATATTATCTCCGAAAATGTAGGCTACAGTGGTTATCGGTTATTGTGAGCAGTGGCGATACATCGTCCCCTCGGATGCATCCTCAGCTGAAATCTCACATTTCATTCTATAGTAATGGTCTAGCCATCTAGCACGGTTTACCAAATATCGCCCATGTGAAAGTGAATAATTGCCGATAGGAGGCCATTTTGAATTTGATCAAGTCAAAATTTTTCAAGATGCATCCTCTCCTGAAATCTCACAATTTGTTTTATAGTAATGGTATAGCCACCTAGTACGGTTACCAAATAACAGTTATGTGAAAGTGAATAATGGCCGATAGGCGGCCATTTTGAATTTGATGGAGTCAATTTTTTTCAAGATGCATCCTCTCTTGTAATCTCACATTTTGTTTTATAGTAATGGTCCAGCTATCTAACACGGTTTACCAAATATCAGCAATGTGAAAGTAAATAGTGGCCGATAGGCGGCCTTTTTGAATTCGATTGAGTCGAAAGTTTTTAAAAGGCATCCTCTCCCGAAACGTCACATTTTGTTTTATAGTAATGGTCTAGCTATCTAGCACGGTTTACCTGATATCAGGCCTATCGAGGTAAATAATGCTGATTGTCGGCCATTTTGAATTTGTAAGTTAAAAATTTTCAGGGTGCATCCTCCCCAGAAAACTCACACTTTGTTTTATAGTAATCAGGTAATGGTCTAGCCATCTAGCACGGTTTACCAAATATCAGCCATGTGAAAATGAATAATGGCCGAAAAGGCGGCCATTTTAAATTTGATCAAGTCAAATTTTTTCAAGATGCATCCTCATCTGAAATCTCACATTTTGTTTTACAGTAATGGTCTAGCCATCTAGCATGGTTGACCAAATAACGGCCATGTGAAAGTGAATAATGGCCGATAAGCGGCCATTTTGAATTTTATCGAGTCAAATTTTTTCAAGATGCATCCTCTCCTGAAATCACACATTTTGTTTTATAGTAATGGTCTAGCCATCTAGCACGGTTTACCAAATAACGGCCATGTGAATGTGAATAATGGCCGATTGGCGGCTATTTTGAACTTGGACGAGTTGAATTTTTTCAAAATGCATCCTCTCCTGAAGCCTTAAAATTTGTTTTATAGTAATGGTGTAGATATCTTGAGCGGTTTTCATGATATTCCACAATATTAGGCCTGTCGAGGTGAATAATGGCTGATAGGCGGCCATTTTGAATTTTATCAACTTCAAATTTTTCAAGATGCATCCTCTCCTGAAACCTTACAATTTATTTGATATTAATGGTGTAGCTATCTTTAGCGGTTTTCATGATATTCCGCAATATCAGGCCTGTCGAGGTGAATAATGGCCGATAGGCGGCCATTTTTAATTTTATCGACTTGAAATTTTTCAAGATGCATCCTCTCCTGAAACCTCACAATTTGTTTTATAGTAATGGTGTAGCTATCTTGAGCGGTTTTCATGATATTCCGCAAAATCGTTCAGTCGGATTTACCGATGTTATAAATTAGGTCAAAGTGCTGGGTCAACTTTAAGGTCAAGGTCCAAAAACCTGAAAAGGCACAACTAGGGACCTTAGAGAACATGTATGTGCCATATGACTGTCATCGGCCCAGTACTTTTCGAGATCTGCTCCGGAAACGAAGTGCGCGTCAAAACGTCTAAATAGGTCATAGTTCTGAACCAGAAGTAGGTCAAAGTTCAAATACCCCAAAAGGCACAACTAGACCCCCTAGGGGTGTTGTGTGTAAAATTTGAAGACAATCGGACAAGTACTTTCAGAGATATGCTCCGGAAACGAATTGTTTACGGACGGCCCAACGGCCCAACGGCCCAACGCCGTCACATCATCATTTTCTCCTCTGCAACCTTGCGTATTGAATTCAGATTAAAAATATTTTAACCTGTCCATTAGCCACCTGGAAGTAACCCACATACCAAAAATTGTTATCCTAGCTTATTTTCTTACAAAGTTATAGGCAAAAGAAGAGGCAAAAAAAAACGGAGGTAGAATCCATAGCTCCCTTCGTCTCACCTACGGTGACGGCGGGAGCTAACAAGAGGACTGAAGTCCTATATCACCCCCCGCCATAAATTAGGTTAGACTTTTTGCGGTCACAAAGATTTAAAAAGTTGATTTGTGGTGGCCATTTTAAATTTCAGCAAAATCACATGCACATTTCCAGATGGTGGGTAATATGATTGTACAATGTGAATTATTACTGATTTTAATTTTTCAGTTTTTGCGCCCACAAGAAAATATGAAGTTTATCCATGGCGGCCATTTTGAATTTCAGTAAAACCTTGAAAAAGTCACCTGCACATCTCCACATGGTGGGAAATGTGATAGTAAAATTTGAATAATTTCTGACTTAAAATTTTTGAGTTTTCGCGCCCACAAAAAAATTTGTGAGTTGACCTCTGGCGGCCATTTTGAAATTTGGTAGCATCTTTAAAAAATCACTAACATACCCTATGTTGCTAGGAATGTTATGTTAAAATTTAAAAATTTTAATTTTTTTTGAGTTTTCACGCCCCCCAAAAAATTAAAGTTGATCTGTGGCGGCCATTTTGAATTTTAGTTAAACCTTGAAAAAGTCACCTGCACATCTCCATATCATGGGGAATGTGATAGTCAAATTTGAAAAAATTCGGACTTTAAGTTTTAGAGTTTTTGCACCCACAAAAAAATTGGCGGCCATTTTGAATTTTGGTAGCATTTCTAAAAAATCACTTGCACATCCCCATGTTGCTAGGAATGTCATGTTAAAATTTCAAAAAGATTTGACCAGTAGTTTTTGAGTTTTTGCGCCCACAAGAAAACGTGAGGTCGGACGCCAGACGCCGGACAGAATCCTGGCGCGACTAAAATCCCCCTTCCCCTATGGGCGGGGGATAAAAAGCGGATTCAGACTACTAGAATATAATTTCAGTATCATTCCCTCGTGAAATTCAGCTTACACAGAGCTGCTTCGTCGTTCCAGCAAACACGCGAGATGTTTATTCAGTCACAACAGGCATGCAGGTGCATGGCGCTGGTTCGAGCCTCGCTGATTACTTGGGTCTTTAAGAGAATTATCCTTGCTACCTCCCTTAATGCCGGCCTGGTCGAGTGAATGTTGAGAGCAGGGTATCGACGTCAATCTCGCGCAGGGCCACGCGCTGTGCGCTCATTCGCATACGTTTACTCAGTGTCGGCTCAAGGTTGGCGACGTTTGCACAGCAGGCACGAGACGTTCAAACGATGTCGGAATAGTGTTGAGCCAACGTCTGTGACGCTGGCGCAACACTGACCCAACATTGGTTGAACGTCGCACGGTCTCGCGTTTGCTGGTGAACGTTAACCCAATGTCAGATTTAAGCTGAACGTATGATTCAGGTGAATCGCATTTGTGTATGAACTATGGGGAACAAATGTTATTTTTCCATTTGAAATCATCATAAATGTTAGCTCTTAGCGCTTTATTTGAATACCTATGTTATATGGGTCAATACGGCCATTATAATATTTAAATTATTTCAGTGCGGGCAGAGTCTGACGTCTAAACGGTCCCCACGCTGAAAGGGTTAACTGTTCGACAGTCTGGATCTGATTTCAGAGGGAGGGGGGGGGGGGGTCACTCACCACCACTCACTTCTTATTAAATAACTGAAGCTATATCATAGTGTTGAGGGCTACATGGGTTGTCTAAAAAATAGGGGTTATCTTTGCATAGAGTTTATGCAACATAACTATTAACCTATAAGCGCTTCATTACACAATTTAAATTCTCGCTCACTTAAAAAAATATGAGTAATTTTCACGTTAGCGAGACACAATTTCAAGTGGGTGATACTCTAAATAAGATAACTTGGCACTATAAGGGTGAATTAAGCACTTTCCAGTAAACACAAAAAAAACATTTGAATAATATTTATATAATGAACGCAGTATTAATGTTATGCAAATGTTTTGTGTTGACTTGTTTGCTGTATGACATGCTACAAAACTAATGTATTCATATTGCATGAGATACTCGTGTGGACGAAATTAAAATAATATATACGGACAGTCCATCTATTCCTTTACACTATGATAGAGGATTATCTACGTGAACATAGGCCTGCAATGTCAGATCAAACCTTAGAGACATGTGAACTGAACAAACATGACTGCCTAGCTTGTTATTGATAAATGCTTTACATTACCATGGAGTTAGTAAACTCCATGACATTACTGATATGTGCCTTTTTGACGTGTGATAACAATATTAATATGTTTAGTGCTTCTGCGTATATCTATTTGTGTATTTTTTTTATAGTGCAGCACCATAATGTATACCCAGCCGGCACAATGCGTTGGCCTTGTGTTAATCCAATGCTGGTTCACCGTCTACGACCCTGGCCCGGCGTTGG
Source organism: Flabesymbios commensalis (assembly GCA_964017125.1). Lineage (NCBI taxonomy): Eukaryota > Metazoa > Annelida > Polychaeta > Terebellida > Flabelligeridae > Flabesymbios > Flabesymbios commensalis. Next base: position 56,816,177 of record OZ024915.1, read on the forward strand.
ATCAAAGTGGGGTCGACGTATTGTGACTGCTGGGTACCGATATGTCACAAAAATATTTACATATACATGTATATCATTATTATATATTGATCGCAGGGTGGCCCTCGTGTGAGCGATTTTTGTAAACCTTAGCGAAGGTCTCCCGTCTAATGTACTTGGTTTCAATAAACGTTATTCTTTTTCTTCCTAGCTTGTTATTGATGAATGCTTTACATTACTGATATGTGCCTTTTTGTTTTCAGATTTTCATAGTGAAGTGCACATGCACCACTATCACAATGCTGTTTACAACTGAAGAAAATATAGAAGATTAAATAAATGGATGAAATAACTCATTACCCTTATCCTGCTAAGTTAATACGTTTAAATTTTCAACCACTTGGAAATTGTGTCTCGCTACCGCCATACACAACCTCAAGTGATTGGAAATTACACCGATTTGCTTAATTTGAAACCAAACATTTACAAATCTTGATGTTTAAACAATGATTTCATTCCCAATAACAGTGGTTTAATCGACAAAGGGTTAACATTGTCACTTAGGTATTAACAATTAAACGTGGCCTATAGTAGCTGAAAAAACACATGATTGTACATCTCTGTTTAATATATGTGGTATAATGTAACACAACTTGTGTCTATTGGTCAAAAAGATACTGACAAATTGAAGCAAATCATTTGACAGTTTTTACTATGACATTGTTATAGATGCTTGTCTGTATGTTGGATGCCAAATGTAAATATTAAATAAAAATTAATCAGATATTAAAAATCTACTTCCATCTAGTTTTGTGAAATTGTCTTTGTGTGTTATCATGGTCATGTGCAGCAAAAAAACACCTTCAATAATTTCGGCAATGAAATATCGTACCTTTTTATTATAATAGTATACTATAATGATGTACCAGTATATACATTTTAAAAGGCGATTATCAAAAAGCAATTATAATTTATTTCCCCTCAGTGTCAAAAGAGAGTAGCCAAAGTGGTGTTTTGTTTGGATGATAATCTTCGTCAACATGGTTAAAGGTATTAGTGTTACAACTGCCCTTTCTACCTGCGCCATATATGTTATACCACGATATATAGTGGTCCAGACACCGCGGTATAAACACCCTCTGTAGACCTGTCATGCAGATACTCTCTCTAACATGGTGTCCTGCTTTCTAATGAGCCGTCAACAAGCGCATATGACGAACAGTAATTCACAGTTTTCGCATATTTACATAAGCTAAAAGTGTTCAATTGTTTTATTAGATATTTTATGAATAGCTGTTGTACCACCTTGCAAACACATGTACGAATTGGAATCGATTTGCTGTATTTCTAAGGTGAAATAGACGCCTGCTCACTAGATATTGGCATGAAAATTGACACCTGCTCAAATATTATCCTCCAAATCTACGATATCCAGCAAAGTCTTAGCAGAAAGGGTCCTGCTTTCTAACCATCATCACTCAGAACAAACTTGTACATACCATGTAACAAATACGGTCATTGTTTTGTGCTTGCTGGGTATTTAATCATCATTTCGTCAATTTTCGCGCTAGAGGAATATATAATATATCAATCTGGGATAGATTTAGCTGAAAAGAACAAATAGGTCATTTTTAGTCCTTAGATATTTGAAAATAAAAGAGATTTATTCCACAGTCAGTAGTCTTTATGTCACAGTGTAGCCTATTACATAATCGCAGGGGATACATTGAGACATGGCGGGTGACAGAAAGCATGGTGTGTATACCCCTACCGCTCAGCCTCCCCCCAACAACAGGCTGTAGTACGTTATCTGCTTGCAAAGTGAGCAGATACTGCCAATGAGCAGAATTTGTCAGAAATGGACACTTGAGAGACGTTGGCCCAGCATTGAAACAACACTGGATCAATGTCACTTGTTCATTGGTCTGTCATTAAGAATTTTTTCACCACACATGTGGCTAGGGTGTCAATGTCAATGTCAATGGTTAGATTTTCAAAGGCAATATATATCATTGCAAAATATTGTATCGTTATCATAATATATTTGCTTTGGAAAGTAGAACATCTGCTAGCTTTCCCCAGTTGCAAACTCTCATTTCTTAAGATTATATTGGCTGAGTTTGCTCTCAATGTAGGCATTGTTCTCAGTGACATATATCCTTTCCACTGCCGGGTAGATATACCACAGCTCTACCACAGCGTATCAAAACGGATGGAAAAATCGGCCCTCTCACAAACACTATGATATACCGCACTCACACCACAGCGTTCTAATCCCTATCCAAAAAGTGGCCTTCTCTCACGCATAGGGTAAAAATCCGTAATTTATCTCAAAATCTCTCTTATTCATGTATAGAGCAGCTGCCGCTATTACGTATTTTTACGCTACAGCAGACGTGCGAGGTGAGATATAACGAATTGGTACTCTATGGGTTTTCGTCTACACAGCGTCTAGGGTTGCTCTACATAATGCATCTGGAGCGCCTGTGACGCTGGCCCACCATTGAAAAGGTATTTTGCCAACATATTCCGCTTGATGGGAAAGTAATATGGTGTATGGCACCAAGTGTAGTCTTTTTTCATGAATCCACATGGCTACGATTAAGATAATTAGCAAGGAGTTTAAATAATTTAAACCTAATATTTCCTGACAAGGTATCCAACTATATAGGTTGAGAATACGGGCCCAGACAACGAGACAGGGGAGTGCAGTCTGCGACTGACTGTCTAGTAATGAATGGAATACACAAGTAAATATCAGTTCAGAACAAACCAGATGAACACATAATTCAAACTAAACCCAATTTATAGTCATTACTACGATATTTTTATGTTGGAAACATTTCTATAATTTTATTAATTTTTGTAGGTGCCTAGTAAAAATCATAAGGGTGTCTGTGTCCTCTGAGAAAAATGGTTACGTATTAACGTAGGCTTTGTGTAATATATAATATTCTGGGTGAGTGTATTTCTTGTGGAATGTTTCAAGTTAAATGTGAACAGAAAAATACATCTTTGCACATTATTATCGTTATTCATCCAAAGTTTAAGGAGCATCATAATAATTCCACCACCTCATTTTACAAGTATGAGTTGTTTACCACATTGGGAAATTGAATTGTTCTTATAAAGAAAACGGAATAAAGACAAAAATACTAACAGCCTAACAGTTCTTCTGATGAACCGGAAAAAATTCCAACATCGTAATCGTGGAATGTAGGCCTACTAAGATAACAGAAAAGTCAACATGTCACGGCCGAGAAAATACACACGGAGATGACAACGTGCCCAGCAAACACGATACTACTAGATTAATATTGGTCCAGCATAAGCGACGCTGACCCAGCATTAAACCAACATTGGGACAATGTATCGTGTGCGCTGTGAATGGTTGGCATGTATCAACGCTGTAACGTACTGTGCCGTGGTGATGGATACACATTAAGTGCTACGGGGCGGCTGGGGCATAGCTACGCTACAACGTATTAAATCGTAACCAGACGAAATGCCGTGGAACAGCCATAGTGTAATGTTCTGTTATTGACCCCCCTGTTCATTATCAAGATAATTAGTGAAGAATTAATTGAAAATTAAATGTTATGGAAACCAAAATGTCTTCACAAGAAATCAAACTAAGGGTTGCAGGTGTAAAATCGGGTATATTTAATATCTATTTCATAATATTTAAAGCATGTAAAAGTGACGAAATAGCTTATTTCACATAATCTTATAACTATCCATTTATAATTGCTAATTAGTAAACATCATGATAAGTTAGAAGCATGCCGCTAAGTTTACTGGGAAGAAATGGGGAAATACTCTCTGTATATCAAAGATTACAAGTGTGCGTTATTTACCAGCTTAGCAAAACTAGTTTTAATACTGAATAAAATGGAATGAGGATGAAAACTACTGACAGGTCTACGACATACGATGGTGCTTGTCAGAAGGCCGTTTTTTCGCTACGATCCAGTACGCTGTGACAGGCCTATGCTGTATGGTACTGTTTCTGAGAGGGCCGCAAAAACGATCCGGTTTAATACGCTATGGCAGTGGAAAGGATATGGGTTATTTACAGGGTATGAACCAATGGCTCAACACACAGCCCAAAAACTGGAGACGATAACTGTCTTAAAATTGACGACGGAAATCCTAATAACTCGGCAAATACAGAAATTTATGCTTGTTCAGAAACAACGTTTGGTGGGCCTACTTTACGCTATGTTATGACAGAAAACTGGATCAATGGGTGCTGGGGCTTGAACGAAGATGTCGGTGATAGGCATTTGGGACACACGGAAAATGGACACAAAAAAACAGCTCCCAGAATTCGTTCAGGCATTTGGGACACACGGAAAATGGACACAAAAAAACAGCTCCCAGAATCCGTTTTGTGAACCATATTAAAACATTATTGTAATGAGCTCCAATAATGTAAAAATGTGAAATATTACCACGTGACTCAAATGACATCTTCTTTACCCTAATGACACAGGTGTGACACTAATGAGTATTTGATTTTCAGTACTTCATTGCCATTATAAACACTATAAAACAAATGCTAGTATAAAATAGCCACTTGTTTTTGCATAATTTGTGTGTGCTAAATTCGAATCTGTCGGAAAACATTCTATATTTGGTGACCTTCACTTCATTAGCAAAACAAAAATGGGTGCCAAAATTTAAAGAAACCCCCATATGTTGACGATAGTATGATTTATTTCTGTTAACATGGTCTCACCACCCTAAATAAGCCGAAATCCAAGGAGGTGTCTACTTACATTGATGGAATTATCACACAAAATATTTTCAATGTGGCTGCTGCAACCTCTAGTGGAACAAAATAAATTACAGATAAATTGTGTGAATATTTAATAAGCACACGTTATATCCTTCGTCAAGGATATCAGATATAACTGTTTCATGATAATCTCGCAGGGATACCGTGGGTTAAACTGATGTGTGTCCGGTCTAAGATAAGATAAGATAAGATAAATTTTATTTTAGATCGGTTCGTTTCACAGAAAACATTAGCCAGAGGCTAGTCAGTCAATCGTTATTTAAAAATCAACAATATGACAAACATAACACATCATACATCACAGATAATTGTACATATAAAACATTAAACATTCCTTAAGATTCAGATTATAAGTCTTAAAATACACATCAGATTAATTTAAAAATACTTGTCATTTAGAAACTTTGCATTTTATCACAGATAGCTTCGTTTCCCTCTTTATGGTTATATATTATAATAATTTAAAATACATTTGTATTATTTATAAAAAAAGTTATTTATTTACATTTAAAAATTGTTATTTCATACAAATTTACCCACTTACATTTTTATAATTTAGTTAAATTAAATTAAATAATACAATATAATACATTGTATAGTGAAATTTTAGGATCCCAAATGGGTGTACCCATTCCATTTTTTAATAAGGACCTTAAACCTGGTAGAGATGAAGCTGTTCTGGTTTGTATGGGGGGTGTATTCCAAATCCTCGGTGCTTTGTACATAAATGAATTTAGACCATGTCATGTAGACTTAAAAGAAAGTAAAATGAAATGAAATGAATCGGGCTTTAGGCCACCTTTGTGCACATATAGGCTAAACTGGGCCAGGAGAACCTCCTGAGGATGGTGAGATGATTGAGATGACACTGTCCTCCAGACACAGGATTCGAAATTCGAGCCCTGGCGGTCTGAGGCCGAGCACGCTACCTCTCGGTCACGGAGGCTCCCCACAATACTAACTTTCACACGTGGATGGGGAAGAAACATTTTTGTTTCTTTCAAACCGCCGAGACCGGGAACCGAACCCCGGACTCTGGCGTGAAAGGCAGCGGTGCTAACCACTACCCTAGGGCCCCCGCCCTTAAAAGAAAGTAGAAGTAATTTTGGATTTCTGGTTGGGGTGATTAGATCTTTTAAATAAGAGGGTGCAAGGTTGTGCATAATTTTATAAGTAAGAGATGCAATGCTTCTTTCTCTACCAAGTTTCAAAGAGGGCAACTTAGATATGGACAGGAGACCATTATAATCACTAGTATAGTCTCCATGTACAAATCTAAGAGCCCTTTCTTGTATTTTTTTCATCTTTGTCATACTGCCTAATCCACAGAAGTGCCAGACTACACTACAGAACTGAAAGTGGCATAGAATAAATGCTCTAAATATCGCCATTCTATCATTTTTGTTTATGAATTTAGAGAGTCGTTTGAGAACATTAAGATGATTTCCAGCTTTTTTGCAAATGTGTGATATGTGGTTTTCAAAATTTAATTTAGAGTCTAAGTGTACACCAAAAAGTTTCACAACATCGTCTGGAATTATAGTAACATTATTAAGATCAAATGTAAAATTTTCCTCTTTACAGTTCAGGAATAAAGCCTGGAACTTCTGTGGATTAGCAAGCATTAGATTGCGGGTGAACTATTCTATTGCAAGATTTGATTCAGCCCGCAAAACTTCAACCACCTGTTGTTTTGTTTGTTGTTCTGAGCATATGGTATTGTCGTCAGCATAGTTAACTAGATCAGCCCTGGTGATGAAGTGGAACATGTCATTGATAAATATATTAAAAACTATCGGGCCAAGAATAGAGCCTTGCGGTACCCCTTTTAAAATTTCCTTCCATTCGCTTGTAGCATTGCCAATTTTGACCCTCTGTTGTCGATTAATGAGGTACGATTTCAATAATTTTAGGCTGTTTGTGGTTATTCCATATGCATCCAGCTTTGCTATCAACAAATCATGATGTATACAGTCAAACGCTTTGCTAAAATCCATAAGAATGGCCCCAGCACATTTTTTATTTCTAAAAGTTGACTTCCACTTCCCCACCAGAGTATCCTGACAGCTGTAACCACTCCTAAAAGCTGACAGTGACTCATGGAATATTCCTTCAAAATATTCATTGAGTCTATTCGCTATTACCCTCTCAAATATTTTAGAGAAACATGGCAGAATACTAACAGGTCTGTAATTTTCTTTGGAGAGGTTGTCAGCCTTTTTGAATACAGGTGTAACTTGAGCTGTTTTGAGGCTGTCAGGAAAAATCCCTTCGTCGATGGCATTGTTGATCATTCCGGTCAGAACATTTGAAATTTGAGGCCGAGCAATTTTGATCAATTTCGGTGGAATTTGGTCTGGCCCGGTAGCCTTTTTAGGATTTAGTGATTTTATCATTTTAGTAATTTCTCCTTCTGTAGTATGCCTAAACGTGAGAGAGGCGCTAGGGGGCGCAGATCAAAATCTGTCTGGTCAGCATACACATAGCGATCCTGTTTTTGAACAAGGACATTTATAGCTTTATCCTGATATGCTAGGTAGTACCTATATGTGTCATAGAGCAGAAAATAGTGAAATCGGCCAGCGGGATTGAGGCAGTTTACATGTGTTTCAAGGGGACTGGCATTTGGGGTGGTGAGACTACAGAGTGGACCAGAAAAGAAAATTTAAATGAAAAAAATGGCAGCGAAATTCACCTTCATATGAACAAGAAACAAAATGACTTTCAAAATGTAAATTAAAGACCTTTTTTTAGTTGTGGGACGAAATTGCTCACTTTTTTTGTATGATTTTGGGGCCGAAAAAACATTTCTCGTGTTTATTGTTCACCGTCTGACCTATAGTTTATCGTAAAAGCCAAGATGAACGCCATTTTTCATATTAACTATAAAAATAATGACGTCATTTTGAATACTAAGCAAATCAAAGCATGTTATATTATACTGTGAAAAAATACAGTTTTGAATGCCTTGCAACCTAATCTGATGTATTACTTAGTCTATTTTTTAGTTTTCCATTAAATAAATGTTGTTTATGATATTATAGTTCACGTGCATAACAATAGCTTTTATGTATGTGTTGGCGGTAACCATTTTAAACTTGAAGGTCAAACAAAGGTCATTTTGATCGAAAAATATAAGTGTTTAAAATTGAGTGGCAACAAATTCAATAGCTTCTACGTCAATACTAGCCATTGCTTGTGTGAATGTGTAGAGTGATTGTGGGATGTTCATTTGCGTTTCTTTTTATACTGATTTCTACCGATTTATATAAATTTTGTACTCAGATTTGTAGATTTTAATATGATCCATTTATTTTTGCCATGGCTGTAGTCTGAGTATATTGACAGATTTTTAACATTTCACAGCGCATGCCCGCATAACAATGTACAACAATCAACAGTGAACACATAGCGATGATGGTGGAACTGAAGACAGTATTATCGGTAGTTGGTCTAATGTGTTTGAATATTCTATTTTCGGCGCTAAAATCGGTAAACTAATTAGCTGACATACAGGGGATACGCAAGGTATGTTTTATTTTGCTATTATATTTGTCCTTGTATGATTTTTATAGCATCAAAATCCAGCCACGAGTTTGTTCACTGGCTCTTTCCTGGACTGTAGTGGAATACCACTCTCAGTCCTACTGGGCTACCCTAATTGGGTCTTAACCCTTTAAATGCCGGTACCAAATATATTCGGTTTTTCATATTTTACTACCACATTAAGCACTAGCTTTTAAACATGCTGATGATATAAATGTGACATCAATCGGCAATATTTGAAAAGGGTTGACCTGAATTTTGGGAAATCTGAATAATTTTCACTCACTTGAAGTTGTGGATCGCGTCAGCGAGACACAACTGCAAGTGGGTGAAAATTGCAATTGAATAAGTTGGCAGTTAAAGGGTTAATTCGGTCATAAGTTAATTAATAATTACAATTTCTGAAATGCGTGAGAATGTTTAAAGCACAGGCCCGAGCTCTTCTAAACAAACCAAAAAGAATTGAAATCGGATAAGAGACGCCAAAAAAGTGTATGGCCGCCACCGTTAGTAGGTTTTTAAGGTCACGTTAGGAAAATATAAACAATTGAAAATTTGAATCGAGCTGGCATGCGCAGTATAAACGGCGGCCATTTTGTTTGAATTTCTAGAGTCTATAAACAACATCGTGAGAATGTTTAATGCACAGGCCCGAGCTCTTTCAAACAAACCAAACAGAATTAAAATCATATAAGAGACGCCGAAAAAGTGTATGGCCGCCACTGTTAGTAGGTTTTTGAGGTCACGTCAGGAAAATATAAACAATTGAAAATTTGAATCGAGCTGGTATGAACAGTATAAACGAAGGTCATTTTGTTTAAATTTCTGGAGTCTATAAACAACATCCAGCTCCCGGACTGGAAACGGAGTGTCAGACAGTCGCCCAGTCTACAAAACGGTATGCTTCGTTGATCATAATGGCTCGCTAGTACAGCCTATTTGTGTGAATCTGAGCCGACAATGGCGATTTTGTGTTTGGAATATCATCCGGGTAACTGGTAGGCCTAAAGGACGAAACGCTTGGTGAAGCATGTTGGAAAATCGAAAAAACCAGCGATAATACCCAGTGTTGAGTCGAACCCGCCGTTTATTCCGGTTTTCAAACATGCAGAATCATGCGTTTCGTGTTTTAGTTACCCGGATGATATTCCAAACACAGTTATTGATTATTTGTCTTGTAATATCTGCCTGTCATTTCAGCGGCAATGACCATTGGTAAATACATATTACATTATCCTATAACTTTAAGAAAACTTCGTATCTTCACCAACTTTTATCTAATAGCAGGTCATTTTCGATGTATTGAATGATTACCAGTAAAATGTAAATCGTTTCTAGTGAGCCTCCAGCCTAGAAATCAGAAGGTGTGACGCTTAGCGTAAACTGCTCCGCGCTTGAGGTGTTTGTGTTGACTAACAGCTGAAGCATAATAGTATGGGCAACTATATAATTCATATTAGCAGGCACATGTATTAAACTAGATTTGCCTGAGAGGCAAAGCTAGCGTCTCCACCCGCCCCACATAGTACATGAATTATAGAGAAATACAGGACTGTCATGTGAAAATGTGATGTCAGAATCACACCAAAATCTAATCAACATATGGCCAGGGTAATTTGCTTCCTTGGAACAAATCAGTGAAGTAGTTCAAGCTCTTCAGAGTAACATGTGATTCGTCGGCCATCTTGAATTTTTTTGAAAAAATGAAAAAAAGAAAAACATTATTTTTTTTTCAGGGCCACTGAGCATACACAAAAGATAAAATTTGAGATGTATAACCATATTATCACATTTTGATTAGAGCCAAAATGAGCAAAACTGAAATATCAGCTAAAATCCTAAAAAATAAAAAAAATTATTAAAATAATCACACAAAAAACTAATCAGCACACATCCAGGGTAGGGTTAACTAAGCATAAAACAAATTCAGGAAGCGGTTCAAGCTCTAGAGAGCGACATAGGATTTTGACGGCCATCTTGGAATTTGCTGAAGAAGCTGAAACACACCCACAAAATTTACCGGGCAAATTCCTTAGGGCCAATATGCATACTGCAAATACTTAGAAATAATCCGAGCAAGGGTATAGCTAAATTAACAAATTTCGAAATATCCGCTAAAATTCTGAAAAGTAAAAAAATCATAGTTTTTATTATCAGAATCACACCAAAAACTAATCAGCACATGTGCAGAGTAGGGTCTTTCCTTTAACAGTCTAAACCTAACATGAAACAAATCCGTAGAGCGGTTCAAGCTCTAGAGTCGAGCGACATAGGATTTTGGTGGCCATTTTGGATTTTGTTGAAGAAGCTGAAAAGCGCTGAAAAAAATTTACAGGGCAAATTTTCTAGGGCCAATATGCCTACTGCAAATAATTAGAAATAATCCGAGTAGAGGTGTATGGCTATATTACCAAATTTTGATGATGGCCAAAATGAGCAAAACAGAAATATCCGCTAAAATACTAAAACGTAAAAAAATCAAAGTTTTTATTATCAGAATAACACCAAAAGCTTTTCAGCTCATAGCCAAGGTAAGGTCTTTCCTTTAAACCAAACATGAAACAAATCGATGAAGCGGTTCAAGCTCTAGCGAGCGCCAGAGGATTTTGGCGGCCATCTTGAATTTTGTTGGAGAAACTGAAAAACAACAAAAAAAAAAATTACCAGGCAAATTTCCCAGGGCCAGTATGCATACTGCAAATATTTGGAAATAATCCGAGTAGGGGTTTTCGAGTGAGAGCAGAAACAAGTGGCGGCGTCGGCGGCGGCGGACTTAGCAAAAACAATAAGTCTCCACCACTACATAGTGGGTGGAGCCTTAATAAATTGTTTCCATACATATATGTATGTATGTACAGTAGGCCCGAAAAGAAGGGAGGAATATCCATATGCCTATTCCTCCCGTCTTTTCGGGCCTACTGATAATACATTGAAATAGTAGAGCGCTCATTTGACGCTCTTTAATAGGCTATATATTTTTTATATTTCACATCTTTTTATTCTCTTTGTGCTGTATCAAATAAGTAACAATAGTAAATAAAAAAGTTACCGTATATTACGCCCGTCTTTTCGGTGAAGCTTAACTTGTATTGATAATACATTGCAATGTATAGCGCTCATTGACGGACTCAAGTTGCCGAATTCAGCTACTTATCTTTAATATTTGAATTTTATATTTCGTACATAGTCTGATGAAGACGTATTAAATACGCCACAATACAAAATAATGCGATCTCGTATAATCCTGCCATCTTTAGGTGTCTTTTCAGTGACGCGGGACTACCCATTGATAATACATTGCAATGTTGCAATGTATAGCGCTCATTGCCAGACTTTAAAATGCTGAATTCGGCTACTTGTCTTTAATATTTTAATTTGTTATTTCGTATACAGTCTTATATTTATGTGTTAAATACGACATAATAAGAAATAATGCAATCCTCTGGAATCCTGCCGTCTTTAGGTGTATTTTCTGTAAGGCTAAACTTGTATTGATAATACATTACCATGTATAGCGCTCATTGACTCACTTTAAATTGCCGGATTCGGCTACTTATCTTTAATATTTTAATTTTATATTTTGTGTATTTTTATAGTCTGATGATCATGTATTAAACATGCTATAATAATAAATAATGTGATCTCGTATAATCCTGCCATCTTTAGGTGTCTCTTCGGTGACGCGGGACTGCCCATTGATAATAGGTCTACATTGCAATGTATAACGCTCATTGACAGACTTTAAAATGGCGAATTAGGCAAGATATAATAAATATTTTTTATAAAATTTGGTGCATACACTGTGTGAGGTGTAGATCTACTTAGGTTAACACGATACAATATGAAATATTTAGGGTAGAGGTGGGCAATTTCGATCGGAAGGCAAATTCGATCACTTTTGAAAATATTTATTGTAGACTATTGATTAATAATGAATTATTTGACATATTTTGTTTTTTATATTCATTTAAAAATATTATCCAAAGCAAATGAGCAAAATCACGCACAGAAATTTATATTTTGATGTTGTAGTTGTGATTTTTGTCTCAACGATATCTTGATCCCCTAACATTTTAAGTACTACAGCCAAAGTTGATTTTTTTCTAAGCTAAGCTTTCTAAGCTGTCACCACAAAACGTGTCAAATCTCAAAACTACGAAGGGTGTTATGTTATCCAACATTTTAAATACATGTATATCAGAAATATTATTTACAACAGTCTAGCATTAACAAAATGGCTGTATATCTTTATTTATTAATTAAATAAACAATTCATTGTGATCGAAATTGCCCTCCTGTGTCACTGGTGCTTGGAGGGCAATTTCAATCGGCCAATTATACAAATATTTTTTGCATTTTCGGACTGGCTGATAACAAAATATCAAAGAAAAAAAAAAATTAAATTGGGTGATTAATGAACAATAAACATATTTTTATCAACTGAAAAGTTTACCTTGGTCTTAAATTTTCAATATAAGTGAAAAAGTGATGTCAAAGTTATTCTAGTGCTTGAAATTGCTAGAACCATCATTTTGCCAGTCGATGATCAGTTGATATACCAATAGATCACAAATGAAATTTGGGAAGCACATCTTCATAACTACAATAAATTTAATCAACTGTGTCCTTGGCCTACTAAACAGAACACATAAAGATATCAACTAGCCACAATTAATTTTATAACAGACACATTTCTTAAAATGAACATCTAATAGGTGATCCAAATTGCCCAACATTAACTGATCGAATTAGCCCTCACAGTGATCGAATTTGTCCTCATTCACTTTCTGTTATATTATTATCCATATAATTTATTTAAGGTTTTGAACGAGTGGTCCGGACATTATCAAAAATATTATGTTTACATATTGAAGCTACAAATCTACTCATATGTCTAATGTTATGCTGCCTGTACAGAGCTCCAGATATTTTTTTGGTTTGAGGAGTATTTTACTCATTGAAATTGGTGATGAGGAGTGAAAAAATAAACAAGTAGTATTTTTATTCATACAACAACATGAAAGCTTCATTGATCATTTTTTTCTTACACTCAGGTCATATAGTTCTGCTGATTGCTCACGTACAAAATACAACAACCGTTTCATCTTGTCTGTTTCTTTTACTTTGATGGGTATTTAAATAGTTTTTTTATGAGTGATATTACTCCTCAGACTTTCTATCAATGAGTATTTGCTGTTTTTACATGCGTATTTTACGCATATACGCATGTTATCTGGAGCTCTGCCTGTAACGTTGAGGGTGATCGAATTTGCCCTTCTCTCCCCTAGTTTCTATATGAGGCTATAGTCTATCGTCCACCCCGTCTTTTCGTGTCTTTTCAGTATAATGTCTGACCACAGTATAAACAGAATAGAATCTTATCGACTCGCTAATTCCGCAGCTGTCTGTGGTGACCTGCTCCACATGACGAACTGAAAATTGCAGAATTCAGCTACTCTTCAGGCAGCTGTTGTTAACTTGCAGGCCTCCACAGGCGGCTACAGAAGTATCCTGGAGCAAGCCTATCGATGTAGGGCCTATACCCAAAGTCACATTAAAAGTTATCAACCAGGATCGCATGTTTTTCGTCGATTTCTCGGTCAATTGTCAACCGATTTTAATGAAATTTTGTAACAATCCTATTTCAGCAGAATCCAAATATCCCTGAAAATTTCGTAAAATTATATATCGTATTTCAAAAGTTAGACCATTTGACATGTAATAAATTGAAATTACGACGTCCCTCTATAAACCCATTAAACTAATTCTAGAATTTTATTACATGTCAAATGGTCTAACTTTTGTAATATTAAATATATTTTTGCAAAATTTTTACCGCTGTTAGGATTTTGCAAAATTTCAAAAAAATCGGTTCAGAATTGACGGAGAAATCGCCGAAAATCATGCGATCCTGGTTAATTTGACGGCGAGTATATGTATGTAGGCCCTATGTAGTCTATGTAGGCTTAAGCATGATTTATTAAAGCCTAACGTTAAGACTTAAGTAATCTTAATTTGGATGGTCCTAGGGACACACACTTTGGAATTGATTGTGTAGTAAAATATCGATTCGAAAGTAGTTCTGAGTTTAAAAGATGGCCCTGGGCCCTAGTTGAGAGTAGAAAAACACTTTTCAGACGCTGTGGACGTGGTATTATCGCTCAGACGCGATCTTTGACAGATCCTAAAGTAAAGAGTTATAAATACAGTATGATCACATTCTAAAATTGTTGTAAAATATAAGGGCTATTGTATAGCGCCAAGATATGAGAACGTCTATACCTTTCTACTCTAATACTAATAGTAATAAGAGCAAAAATATAGAATAATCTTCTGACAGCCAAAAGCCCGAGATCACTGCTTGTTTGTTGCTTAGGATAGCTAGCCCTGAAATAGGGCTGAATAGGGCTGACCGGGCCTTCCAATTTGTCAATCGTTCTCTAGCTTCCGCCAAGGATCAAAAATATTTTCCTCAGTTTGCTAATTCTTTTCGTTCACTATTAGGCTTCGGCCTAGGGTCTATTGGTAGAAATGAAGCCATAAAATCATTATATAAACTATTGTGTAAGTAACCATAGTCCACGGGTAGCATTATATTAATAATATGTAGAAATATAATGATTCAACTGCAAGACGCGCATGCCTGGGACGGTCAAGTGTAGGCCAACAGTAGCCTATTGAGTACAGATTGACGGCATTCATATAGCCACTGAACTGATTACAAGATACTACTTAAACGGGACATTGATGCAATGCTGTTTTAATGCTAGGCCAACGTCTGCGACGCTGGCCCAACATTGAACCAACATTGAATAAATGTACAATGTTTGAGAGAGAGTCCGCCTGCCCAGCAAAAGACATTTGTATAACATTTATACAACGTCGGCCCAACGTCTTCGACGTTGGTCCAACATTGCATAAAGTCATACAAATGTCTTGTGTTTACTGGGCATGTCAATACAAGCTTGGGTCAAACAGTTTCAACATCCCCGCAGTAATACAGTCAGTTTGTTTGCAAGCAAGCGACCAAGTAGGGGTAAGGGCCAAGATCTTTGAATTATAAACTCATAGATGTCGCTCAAGTATATATGAACTAGCTGTGATTTGAGAACTTGCTCTTAATGAGGCTTTAGGTATGAAACGCATATTCAGTATTATTATGGAATAGGGACTTAGCCTACCCACGGGCACTATTGCCTTCTAGGGGACCCTTGTCCCGTGAATTTTAACAGTTGACTACACCTTTAATAACCAGATTCAGCAGGTGTGGCAAATCCGGCCTAACGTTACACATTCTCCACACATAGATGTCGCTCAGGTAAGCCCCATAATCTCTGAGGCCAGAATGAACGTTACACTTACAGATATTGCGGCTTCTAGAAATACCACTACCTCCATGACGTTGACCATGTGACATTCAAGCCTAGGTTTTAGTAGACTGGTTCGCTGTCCTACTCCATCTGGCGAGCCGACTGTAGGCAGGTGGCGTAGAGCAGGGAAACAGTCTAAGGTTTTAGCTGAAAGCCTTGTAGGGGCCTATATGTAAGAAGAAGCCGCTAACAGATAATAACCGTTATGAAGTCAAAGAATGTTTATTATAATCGGTTAACACCTTATAAACGTGTAAAATTTGGTGATGGTACCCGCGATCAAAGCGCAAGGTGATGACATAAAATGCAATTAATACAAATCACTTGAATTATATAAATATAAACTGATGTTTATTATAGACCAATTTTTATAGGCATATATATTTTACTTAAAGGGACTGGCCCACGCCAAAATCATAAAAAAATCGGTGATTTTATTTTGGCTTCAACAAACCATGACCATATATATGACCATATGATGTAAACATGTCCATAGACTGGAACTGCGAAAGTTTTTTAATTTTTCTGCTGCGCATTCACCAGTTAGGCTAGATATAGAGACGAAATTCCTGATTTCTAATTATTGACAACCATGTCAAAAATTAGAAATACGGGAATTTCGTCTCTATATCAAATCTAACTAGGCCTACTCTTTCTTGACAAGGGTTTGGACCTTTTAATGGTGTGAAATAACCACGACACGTCCTTCACATATTTGCAAAAATGTTTGAACATTGATTAGGGGCCTACATGTAGGTCAATCAATCCGTGATATGTATGTAGGTATATTGGGTATTTTCAAAATGTCAACTATTGGCAAAACCAATAGAAGCCCGTAAATCAAATGTTCCAATTAAAATGAACACTTACTTTTGTGTTCAAAGTTACCCAGCTACAGATATCTAAAATTTCACCATTATGAGACAGAAGGAGACGAGAGCCCGCATTTAGCAACTATATATGTTTAGTATCCAATAAACACGAGACATGTTGGCCCTATGGTGGCTCAATGTTGTCCACCATCTACGACGCCGTCCAACATTGAGCCTCCACAGATTGAGAAACAGAAATTACAACGCACAGACCGAAGTTGTTCACTTGGACGTGCGCGATTACGTATGTTTGACTCGGCCTTTACCCTAGTCATACCAGATGGGGTCGCTTATGATAGCGGATTCAAACAATTCCTTCGGCATGGACCTACTTTAGGGTAAGGATGTCTATCCAAAAACACAAGTCAGAGTAAGACAGAACCATATTAAAACAAGAGGCCCAGGGGCCTTGACGTTTGTCAACAGCATTGCAAAAAATCAGCTATAAATGTGTCAGGGAATGTATATCTATACTCTAAGATGCATTATCATGAAAAGATGTATATCCATTTATATTATTATGTTCGGTTCCCATAATACATTTTGCTGATTTTACACACGTTCTGAAGCACTGCACCTAATGAAATATGCTTGTAAAAGAATCATTTCACAGGACTACAATGTTAATATTACAAAAGTGCAATTATTACTTCTTCTGGGACTTTTATAATGCCCCAGTTAGCCAGAAATTTTCACGAAATCTTTAATTTTCAATTTTAATTCTTCTGTCTAAAATAGGCCTAACAAAGTTGTAAATTATCAGCTTTTAATGTTTCTTACTCAGCCATGAAATATACAGTAGCCTTAATCCATCATTATCACATGTGGACGTATTGCACTTCCACTGCACCCTCTTACGTAATGCCAATTATGGAAATCACAATACACACAGTAGACCTAAGGATAAAGACCTATGAAGGCTTTCTCAACTCACACGATCTTTGCTGAAATGTTGCTGTAATGTTGTCAGGCCAACGTTGAGTCAGGTGTTAGTTGGCTGTATCAAATGCTATGAAATGAAATAAATGGGGTTCTACATCACATTGGTACACATATAGGCTAAACTGGGTAAGGAGAACCTGAGGATGGTGAGATGAATGAGGTGTCACTGCCCTCCAGACACAGGATTCGAAATTGAGCCCTGTTGGTCTACGGCCGAGCACACTAACTCTCGGTCACGGAGGCTGCCCACAGTATTCAATATTTACAATTGAACAGGGAGGAAACATTTTGTTTCTTTGAAACTTGAATGCCAGAGCAGGAGACGAATCCGCGATCTCTGACTTTCCTAGCAGGCACCAGTACCCCACCCCCCTCCCTTCGGTATAGTTATTACATATATACAAACACATTACCTTAGGATTTAATATTGGTTCACCATCAGGGGCGCTGCCCAACATTTTTCATATTTTATTCTGCACAACATATTAAATGTGCATAATATATATTGGTCATGTTATTGCTATCCCTTACCTGTTATAATTGACAGGTATGTTTTTACTCTGGTGCTGCCATAATAGTTTTCCCTGTTCCACTTTGCTTTTCATTTATTGCAAAAATGAAAAATATATATTTTAAAGTTTTATAATCCACATGCACGGCTGGTCCTCTTCTTCATCATTGACGGTTGGCCAGTAATTGGTAGAAAACAATCAACGAATGGGAAAGCGTGAATTCAACTATGATGCTGTGTCATTAAAAAAAACACTATTGGCCCAGCTGCTTTATAGACACTTTATAGCCCTACATATTATTACTTTGAGGCATGTTTTTATTATACATATATCCACTTCTAAAGTATGCATACTTTTAGGTGCATCCCAGCAAATACGATACGGCGAACAGTGGATCAACACTCAAAGGTTTCGAATTTCAGAAGTTTAGCCAGACCAAATATAGAGTTAACTCTATGTCAAGACACGTGTGATTGTACCCCAGCGGTATTGCCTCATTGTAGTAGTCAACGCGATGCGTACAAAGCATAATCTCATAATATATTACACTGGCTATATACGCTATACTTTCCACAGAAGCTACATCGACTTAATGTAAGTTTAATGTTGGTCCAGCAGTGCAGACGGTGGACTAGCATTAAACAAGGTATAACTGGATAGTTAGTTTATTGTTGTGCCGCCCTCTACATCGTTTAACCAGCATTAAAGGAACATCATTTATTAATAATATTACTATTTGTAAATTCAATTCAAAATAAAGTTATGGCTTTGGTACCACACATTTTAGTAACTTCTAATTATGTGATGTTGAATATCAGCTTCCATCGATAGTGTCCATAATACAAGAACATAAATTAGGCCTACTATTTGTGTTTTTAGCATAGACTTAGGTTAAAATATACGTTCAGTTTAACGTGAATATTGCCCAAACATAGGGACGCAGACGGTAATATACGGCAATATAAATAGTTAAAATTATATGTATGAGATTGGTAATATAACATATTCAGTGCCCGATTTATAAATTGGAAAAAGGGGGCCAAGGGGCCCATGATATTTTTCGGAAGGGGGGGGGGGCATTGGCCTTAGACGATGGGGCATGTGACCCATTATTATTTCAAAAGGGGCGCATTTTCCCAACAACAAATAAAACACTTAAGGGTCATTCATATCACCTCATATTCCATATTAAACGTTCATCAGGTGTTCATGCTGATAGAAATATCAAAGATTCATATTGGCGGTTACGTTATTATTAAAACCGGGAGGAGAAAAAATGGTTTAACATTCAGCGTTTGCAAGTAGGCCCAATCGACTTCACGTCACCACGCACTCACATGAGTTAATATCACTTGTGTCAATCAATTGCGTCAACAATATCGAGTGTTATTGGAGTCGATCACATAGCTTGAGTGCTACTCATTGTCTTCCTCGGGTGCTGTCGGATCTCTTCTTGGGGCAGTGTCACCAACTTCCTCTGTTGTTGCCGCTAGGCCTACACCTATTCACCTTAAACCGCTAAGCGCAACTGTAGTCGCTTTAATCCGTTTTATTAGCCATTTAAACATCAAGATTTGTAAATTGCTTAGTCTTAAATTACAAATCAATCAAATACGAGTTGTTTTCTCTCACTTAAAGTTGTGGGTCAAGGTAGTGAGAAACAACTCCGAGTGTGTGAAAATTTAAATTATTTAATTCAGCGGTTTAAGGGTTAATATATTATTATTATTAGTCACAATTTTCTACAATATTTGCTGTACAAAATAAATTTGTAGGCCTATTATTATTCGTTATATATTGGTCCATATTTTGAAAAAAAATTTGCTTTAGATTTTAGTGGCACATATAGTCTAAGTCTATATAGACATCTACACCACGTTCAAGGTAGAGATTTCCCTTTGAAAATACATTGATAAATGCGGATACACCAGGTGTGGCAAAGTTGTGGCGGGGTTACTTAGCCCCATTTGGCGAGGTTACCAAAGCTGTGGCGAGGTTACTCAGTATTCTGTGGAGAGGTTACCAAATCTGTGGCGAGATTACCTGTGGCAAGGTTACCTTGTGGCGAGGTTACAGTCAGGTTACAGTCCAATATTTCGTTAGAATCAGCAACATTTCAACTACATTTTGGTTTCAGTAGCTCGTTTTCTGTCATATTTCATTTAAATTGTATTGGTAAGCATATAGGCCTATGTTTTGGATCATGGGATGACGAACCTTGACTCTGTTCTAACAACGCTGAATACTAATACTGAAACTAATACAGCGATACACAGCTCACAATTTGACAGTGTGCGCCGTAATGGGCATCTATTGGCGGCACTACCATGTCAAAAATAAGAAATATACGGGAATTTCGTCTCTATATCTAGCCTAACTGGTAAATGCACAGCACAAAAATTAAAAAAACTTTGGCAGTTCTATTCTATGGACATGTTTACATTATATGGTCATATTATTAAGCTAAAATAGAATCACTGATTTTTTTTATGATTTTAGCCTGAGCCAGTCCCTTTAATTCAGCAGGCAGGGCCTTATCTTCATAAATCCTATGGCCAACTAAAATTAACTTGTTGCGTCAAAAACAAAGATATTGCTCAAAGTGTGGCGCAGCGATAGAATGATGTTGGGCCAGTTTTATTTTTTGTGGGAATCCCACAATTAGGCCTACTCTTTATAAGTCAGGCACTGGGTATTCTTTACATCAGGCGCCAGAAACACCAGATAACACGATACATTGGCCCAATGCTGATGTAATGCTGGGCCACTGTCTGCGACGCTTGGCCAATATCATTCCAATCAAAACCCTTTACGGTCTAATCACTATATTTAATCATGAACATATATTTTATCTGAACACTTCCTTAAAGACGAAAGTAGGCCTACCTAACCTAGGGACCCCAAACGTTATATTGGACATATTCACAAGGACTGGTGTACAGAAATGTCAACCGTTTCTCACACACAGCACCCTTATTTCCCCTAAATAGGACACAAACTCAGGCAAAATAAACTTAATAAATAAAAATGTATAGTTCACCATACTTTGTCCCCTTTTCATGTTAGATGGTCGTAATGAAAGGGTTAACTTACCACATGATCGGGCATTGCAATAAATTACATTATTCGGTCATTTTTCACACCAGAAGTGTATAAATTATATCAATGTGCAATGCCTTTTACCGCCGAGTCCAAAAATCTAATTTTAATAATACAAAATTTGCAATTTTTAGAGATAAATATCTTAGCTAAGACCTAATTGTTATATTGCGTAACATAACACGGTTGTGGTGGCTAGCCCTCCCGCGACAGACTGCTGGCTATCATAAACACCTACCCAGCTATCACGAGGCCATGACCCAATGTTGTTTTAATGTTGTGCCGACGTCGAAGACGGCGGGCCAGCATTAGAACAACATTGGGTCAATGCCTCGTGTCTGCTGGGTTGCGGTCACAGCTGATCAGCAAACTCAGTCATTGACACAATGTTAGCCTGATAGTGGCCCACCGCTTACAACACTGGGCCGACATTAGCCCAGCATTGGCAAACCAGTATATAGGCCTTAACAAGATGAAGGTTCACTCAATGCTAGCTTACTGCTGGCCCATCGTCTACGACCATGGCTCAGCTGTAAAACAGCATTGGCTAAAGGTCTCATTTTTTTTCTCATTTTGGGAACACCGGCAACTCAATACCCTGACACAATGTTGGAAGAGTGTCATAAATGATGGCACAACATTTAACCAACATTGGGTCAGTGCAAGCCAAAAGGAGGCAGTGACATCAGCGGAAAGGAAGTATATACTTGATTTACAAGTGAACAAATACGGCCTTTTGGCAGCGCTATGGCAGTTAAAAAGCAGTAAATGCCTGGTATACCAGGGAGCAGATATTGCCTTCTGACATTGCACAGACAGAACAGATAGTAACGGAAGTTAACGACAGACGTTTGTGTGGAAAACCAGCTTAATAGTTTGCTGAGTCGACAAACTAAAAAAATCCAATGGTCGCCAAAACAAACACACTATCTTTGCTCTAGTTGTGGATAATTACAATTCTGGGTCCAAATTAGGTATAGTACATTGAGGAGATCAAGGAATACAATAAAATAGCTTTTAAAACTAAAAAAACAATGCTTTTTTGTTCATGACAGATAACATAGGCTGCAAGGTGGGGTCATTAACCTCCGATCACCTGAATCCGAATCCAGATCCTTAGTCTGGAGCCCTGATTTAAATACATTTTATTGATTTGCTAGCTGTTATCGTTTAGAAAATATGTAAATCATAGGTGCAGGCAGGCAGAATACTTTCAAGATTTCGTGTTCCTGTAACGATTTTGAATAGTGTCCCTGCTTGTTCTAGTTTGTTGATGTCATATGTGCCAATAATATTATTAAACTATTTGTGGATAATGATGGTTTTAAAATTTCCCTATATTGAGCTTAAAACAATTAACGCGGACAGACGGATCTACGTCATGGAGAAGACAATAGCCTTCGACGAAATAGGCAGAGGATGATAATAGTCTTCTATAAGCAGACACAATCAGGCCAAAACTCATCCAAAAGGCAACATTTTATTTTCGCTTCTGGATATGTCCATAATATGTGAACACGTCCAAAGACTATTGTGGAAGTCTTTTAAATTTTGGGTAGCTGTGGCAAGAAAGCCCATTTATGAGTTATTACCGTATTGGACATCGCAGTGTTTGGAAAGTGTAAAAAAATAGTTTATCATTGCGACTGCGATGGACTAGCTGTATTTATATTAATAACCAAATCACAAATATAAAAGTTTATTTAAAATTACATAAAATCATATAAAAATATCTTAGATATTTATCACACATAGTTCTTAATTATTACATGTGCATCTCGAGGTTATCTTATAAATGACATTTTTCATCAGGTTACTTCGCGTACTTAGATCATACACCAACAGCAAACGGCTGATGGCCAGACAGTAAATCGATGTAGAACAAATGACACACCCACTACCCAGCGAACATAAGACGTTCACCCAATGTTGGTACATTATATATTATCTGCATTGGGTGAACGTCTGGTGTTGGCTGGGCGGCAAACATGACAAGTATGTTTGGGGTTGATTGATAGATTTAGTAACTTGTCAAGTGTTACTAATTAACTACTGCGGATATGATGAAATACAATTTGTTTGTCATTTGACAACACCAAATGTCAAATAATGACACAATCAAGCTAATTAGCATATCGATGTTTTAATTTTGCTCTCTATGAAATTTAATTGAATGTACGTCAAACAATCAATCCCAGGAATGAACCATGACTTGACCGAAATTTGTGTAAATACGCTTCTTTATAGAATTTTTTATTTAAATTAATAAAATTATTTTTACACCATTCCAAATGTTATTAGCCTTTGACCAGTAATCACGACTAAGATCGTGTATATTAGTCTATCAAATAACAGGCTTGGGAGTAAAATATGTCTAACCCTTAGAACATTGATGTGATGTGATTTTATTGGCACATGAATAACCAGTTGTTAAATCTGGAAACACTGATATAATGATGTTGGGACTTGAATTTCACAAATAACACACATTTTTAGTCACTTGAAATTGTGGATGACAGTACCGAGACACAACTTCATATGACTGTAAATTTTAAATGAATAGGTCAGTGCTCTAAGGGTTACTGAAAGTGTTCAGCTATTATATCTCCGCCTCAAAAAGCATGAATGAAACATTTATCATATCAGATATGGCATAATATAAATATACAGATCTACTGCACTACTGTTGTATTCAAAGGCACATTACTGCATGGTACATTGCATTGGGTTAATGAAGTACAAATAGTGCATTACAAAATATACACACACTGCCTCCCAGCAAACATGAGACATTCACCCAATGTTGGCCCACCGTCTGCGACTCTGGCCTAACATTGTCTAGACATTGGGTGAACATCTCGTGTTTGCTGGGTTGCAACTAAAGTGTCCTATAAGTGTAGCGAGTAGGTATCATCAGCAAACACAAGACATTAACACGACATTGGGTCAATGCACGTCCATCATCTACGATGTTGGCCCAACATTGAACCAACATCGGGTTGCTGGGCTTAGCTGCAAGGGCTGTTATAAAAATCACAGACAAAGAGATTCATATCCATCACAATCTTGTCGACAGAAACAGAAATATAAGGCTTCTTTTAATTAACCTGCTATTGTTGGGTTATATGTATTTTCATTGAGGCTCTAAAACCTCCCGAGTTTTAATTTGCCCGTATTATACGTTTTCTAGCTATTTAAATGTCACTAAAATTAAAAAAAATAGTTCATGTTAATGTTCAGTAAACCCTCACCACGCTGAATTATTTTTGTATAAGCCATGGACACCACAGGGCTTTTTAAATTTGGATTCATCATAAATGTCTTAGTAAGCTCTTCCCTGCTTCGTTTGAATACCTATGTTATGGGTCTATGGCCAATATAAATGCTAAAATTCTTTCAGGCGGGGACAGTTTGCATATGTCATAATCTGATGTCTACAGACGTCAGATTCTGATATATAAAGATAGTACCTGCGCTGAAAGGGTTCATCAAATAATTCGTTTTGGGAGATGCCTGTTTTCATCAATAGTAACATTTTTCCTTCATTTGAAGCTGGAAATTGCTAACGCAATTTCCAGCTTCAAATGAAGGAAAAATATAAACAAACGATTCAGTAGTACGAGGGTAGACTGCTAGTGAAACACATCGTAAACCATCAAATTGACATTATTTTGAAACATTACGGGCCTTGAAACAGAAACACATCAAAGATGAATAATGCATGTTTCTGGGCGACCCACAAATTTCCACACGGCTAAAATATAAAATCTCTAATTTAACATTTTAAGGACTTCCATGAACATTTCCGTGTCAGTACATTTGTTGATATTACATCAGTCATCTGTTGCTAGTGAGTATAATTTAAGTTTGTTTCGATGAATTTGAAACACTAAATGTAATTTATGTTATGATGTTTTCTTGTAAAAAACAACAAAGGATAGTATTAGTTCGCTGCATCATAAACAATTTGTGTATTTTCCTTCTTCTTGAAGGTAAGAGTCGCACCACTATATGTAATTTTCTAAGTTAGGTGTTCACATTTGAATATTTTTAAAAACAAGTTTTTCCAATAAATCGATAGGTCACTACAGGAGATATTATTCGTCTATTAGATACATTTGTGTGGTGACATAAGAAGCTATATAATATAATAGTTATTCACGGTGCATAATAAGCTGTTAACATGGAATGTTAGAAAATACATACAAATACTTACATTCTATATCATTTCAAGTAACCCCTCTACATCCTCAGAAACTGATAATCGTTTAACAATGCTCCCAAATTAACGCTCTATGCTGAAAAAATGGCCACACAGTTACGCAGGTACCAAAATTTCATATTGAGAGAAAGTAGGCTACCCTATTTACAAAACAAATAGATTTGTAGATTCCAAGGGGCTGGAGGTACTACGGCCAAAATAAATTACAGGGCACAAGAACAGTCAAACATAATTACATAATTTAGACGTGACAAGCTCAATATTCTACTGCAGCGCAAAGCCGAAAGGCAGTATATGCACTTTACAAGTAAGCAGATACCGCCTTTTGGCTTTTCATAGCAGAATAGTTATTCAACAGTCCTATGCTTTATATTATTCTAGGTGGATATTTCGACCAACCACAAAACATGACATTCAGTTAAACCAATAAAATTGTTTTCTTAAAACTAGATCATATACCCGGTAGGATTAATTAAACAAGCTGTATTATAAAAATCTTATATTGACATATTTTTAATCCATTGCATTACATTAGTATTAAGGAGGCCGTACCTAACATTTACAAAATGACTGGTATGACCCCTTTAATGCTAAGGTAACTTTTTGAGATAATTACAAAAAAGTCGACTTCAAATAACTTTCATGCCATTTGAACAACGTAAACGACAAACATACCATGAAAGTTACATACTTTAAATTGAGGTGTGCAACACTTTTAGTCGCATATGAACTACTTAAACAATATATATGAAATAATTAAACAAAACATGGATGCAATATTTATCAAATGTACCGGTGCATTTATGTATTCTTATTAAAGCGCAGCATCAGCAACACCAGCCCAAAATGAATAATCAATGTCAAGAAGTACCGGTTATACAGAGTAAAAATAGTTAGGAGCATATTTTAATCATCACATGTACTTACACAAAAATAATGAAGGAATATCAAAGCCTGTTGATGAGGCTATTTCAATAATATTATTTAACATGATAATATATTCATTAAAACATCCATGTTCTATATTTTATATACCTGGTACATACATGTATATCACACATGCAATATTGAGAAATAATTCAGAACACATAACATGAGATTTGAGCATTTCCACATCATCTCTGATGTATGATCAACTGACACACGTGCAGTAATCCTTAAAGTCCTCATCAAACCCACTTCCACCTAAACATTTTAACTTATGTTTGGAGAATTGCCAATAACCAAGTACTGAGGGTGCACATGGGCTAAAAAATCGAACAGACGGCGAATCACCTGTTCTCAGGGTCCGGACATCGAGGATTGCAAAAATAGTGTAAAAAACGAACCTACAAATGTATATCTATTTTTATCTATATTTATATAGATATCATTTTTCCCTTACAAAAAGTGAATAGTGAAGCCAAAAATGGGTAAAAAGTGAAGTGGGAAGAGTCCGTAATTTCCAGTACCCATGTGCACCCTCAGTACTGTGCTGCAACAGTCCAAATGCATTGGCAAGCAAAAATTCAGTTTGCCATATGGCACTTTAAGGGTTACTCTTGAAATAAAACAATGACTTTCATACATGACAAAAATTAAAAACCATAAGTTATTATGAACACAAAAATGCACAGCTTAAGAGTCTGCAAAATCAACCACGTACTATATCTTATTAGGCAACAGCAAATTAATTTTATGGATGATGGATTCGCCACTCCGATTTTACCGTGATTGAAATTTTTTATTTGAAAAAAAAAAATTGCCGCTCCATTTTTTTCGAAGCACCAATTTTTTTTTTTTTTTCCTTGCGCCGCTCCATTTTTGTTTGGGGACACCAATGAAAATCACGTCAGTGTTACATTTCTTAATTTGAAAAAAAAAATTGCTTCTTCGCTTGCCCTATTTTTGCGGGGGATCAGTTCTTTTAAAAACAAATTGTCGCTTCTTGGCTCGCTCCACTTTTAAGGGAAATCAAATTAAAAAAAATAAAAAAAATGTTGCTCGCTAGCTCTATTTTTTTCTGCTGAGAATCCGTCATCCATAAAATTAATTTGGTGTGGCCTTAAATAAAAAAAACTATATTTTCAAAAAATATAATTAAAATTTGAGAAAGTGTTTTCAATTAGAAAGATCATTTAATTTTTTTCCCCCATAATCTCACTTGGAAATTTGATACATACACAGATAGCTGTGAATATGTGTTCCTACTGAAATAACTAAATATGGTAATAACACAACTTCTTGAATATGATGTGCAGTTTAAGAAAAAAATCAGTTGATCATTTATACTGCCATGCAAAGCCAAAAGGCAGTAACTTCTTACCATACAAGTAAGCATTTACTGTATTTTGGCTATGCAGAGCTGTATAATCTATGGTGATATTTTGATTGTCCACAGCCTAGAATGCTTCCACACGTACAGCGCTGGCCGAGGCTCCGCGATTATCATACCCTTCAGGGGCCATGACAGGTCGACGACGAACGTAAGTGGTCCTTATTCTGCCACTGTCTTCAGGTTTCACCAAATTCTCATTCTTTGAACACAAGAATAGTATTTTCCAGTTAACTCTGCTACTTCTGCTAACGTATATATATATCTTGCATAAAAAAAGCTTTAACCGCTCCAGCTCTGAGCCGAACAATTACTCTTTTTAGTCACCTGAAGTTGTATCTCGCTACCGCGATCCATAACTTAAAGTGACAAAAAAATAGTTGAATTTGAATTTAAATCGAACTGAATTTTGATTTTCGCAAATTTCTGACATATTTTATTTTTAGTAGCTCATTATATAAAGATCATTACAATCGCAAGAAAACCTTATTATAGTCGAGTGTAGTTGATATCAGTGTTTTAAACAAAATAAAATGCAACTGAAATTGATAACTGATAATTTTCAATCACTTGAACTTGTGGATCGCGTCAGCGAGACACAACTTCAAGTGAGATAATGTCTACTTTTCATAAATGCTCATATTTAATAAATTTACGACACTATATTATTTATATTGAGAACAAATGCAGAATATGTTAATTTATTGATGCTATGTAATGGTAACATTTTTATTTTCAAAGCTGAAAATAGTCGCCTTGTAACATATTTGTATTTATAACTCACATCACTACGAAGCCAATCTGCCTCATCTTTTTCCTCCTTTTCGTTCTTGTGATCCTTTTGACAAAAGAAACAGAAATATTCAAACAAAAGAATTTAAAAAAAAAAAACAATAACTGCAGTTATTATAAACAAAAAATATAATTGAACAGCTGTTGAGGTGAAAAAATTATACATGTAAATCTATTAGCACAAACTCATTCAAAGTCAAATAACAGTCCATTCTTTCCTAGTTTGTTTAATCCATGAAACTACCAATTGCCAAAGGTGAAATAAACCATTACAAATCAGTAAAATGAAGGTATGATCATACTAAAACATATAGATCAGTGTATATTTTCATCAATTAACAGTTGCAGGATAACAATTACAGTATGTATATAATGTAGAAATGTTTAAAGGCATGTTCGCAGGAAGGCAGATCGTTCTTTTGTTTCCAGAAGCTGTACCTATAGGATGACACCACACCCTGTAACTGACGCGATTACGTCCTAATAGTATAACAATATAATGACCACATAACATCAACACTTATCCTGCTAAGTTAATTATTTTCACAACTTCAAGTGGCTGAAAATTATTCATATTTGTTTAATATGAGCACTAATATTTGCAAATATTATTGTTCAGACACATATTTCATTCCCAATAATAGTGAATTTAGTAGACAAATGAAACAGGTTAAAAAAGATAATAGTCAGCAGGTGATCAGCAGGGCAAGGGTTAACTGGGGTTTATGTCATTAGGGCTGAACGATACAGCACCTGTTACAGGGTAATAGTCAGCATATGATCAGCAGGGTGGGGGGTTAACTGGGGTTTATGTCATTAGGACTGAACGATACAACAACTGTTACAGGTAATAGTCAGCATGTGATCAGCAGGGTGAGGGTTAACTGGGGTTTATGTCATAAGGGCTGAACGATACAGCACCTGTTACAGGTAATAGTCAGCATGTGATCAGCAGGGTGAGGGTTAACTGGGGTTTATGTTATTAGGACTGAACGATACAACACCTGTTACAGGTAATAGTCAGCAGGTGATCAGCAGGGTGAGGGTTAACTGGGGTTTATGTCATCAGGGCTGAACGATACAGCACCTGTTACAGGGTAATAGTCAGCATGTGATCAGCAGGGTGAGGGTTAACTGGGGTTTATGTTATTAGGACTGAACGATACAACACCTGTTACAGGTAATAGTCAGCAGGTGATCAGCAGGGTGAGGGTTAACTGGGGTTTATGTCATCAGGGCTGAACGATACAGCACCTGTTACAGGGTAATAGTCAGCATGTGATCAGCAGGGTGAGGGTTAACTGGGGTTTATGTCATTAGGAGTGAACGATACAGCACCTGTTACAGGGTAATAGTCAGCATATGATCAGCAGGGTGAGGGTTAACTGGGGTTCAGCAGGTGATCCGCAGGGTGAGGGTTACCTGGGGTTTATGTCATAAGGGCTGAACGATACAGCACCTGTTACAGGGTAATACTCAGCAGGTGATCAGCAGGGTGAGGGTTAACTGGGGTTCAGCAGGTGATCCGCAGGGTGAGGGTTAACTGGGGTTTATGTCATAAGGGCTTAACGATACAGCACCTGTTACAGGGTAATAGTCAGCATGCGATCAGCAGAGTGAGGGTTAACTGGGGTTTATGTCATTAGGACTGAACGATACATCACCTGTTACAGGGTAACAGTCAGCATGCGATCAGCAGAGTGAGGGTTAACTGGGGTTTATGTCATTAGGACTGAACGATACAGCACCTGTTACAGGGTAATGGTCAGCATGCGATCAGCAGAGTGAGGGTTAACTGGGGTTTATGTCATTAGGACTGAACGATACAGCACCTGCTACAGGTAATAGTCAGCATGCGATCAGCAGAGTGAGGGTTAACTGGGGTTTATGTCATTAGGACTGAACGATACAGCACCTGTTACAGGTAATAGTCAGCAGGTGATCAGCAGGGTGAGGGTTAACTGGGGTTTATGTCATAAGGGCTGAACGATACAGCACCTGTTACAGGGTAATAGTCAGCAGGTGATCAGCAGGGTGAGGGTTAACTGGGGTTTATGTCATCAGGGCTGAACGATACAGCACCTGTTACAGGTGATAGTCAGCATGTGATCAGCAGGGTGAGGGTTAACTGGGGTTTATGTCATAAGGGCTTAACGATACAGCACCTGTTACAGGTAATAGTCAGCAGGTGATCAGCAGGGTGAGGGTTAACTGGGGTTAATGTCATAAGGACTGAACGATACAACACCTGTTACAGGGTAATAGTCAGCATGTGATCAGCAGGGTGAGGGTTAACTGGGGTTTATGTCATTAGGGCTGAACGATACAGCACCTGTCAGCATGTGATCAGCAGGGTGAGGGTTAACTGGGGTTTATGTCATTAGGGCTGAACGATACAGCACCTGTTACAGGGTAATAGTCAGCATGCGATCAGCAGAGTGAGGGTTAACTGGGGTTTATGTCATCAGGGCTGAACGATACAGCACCTGTTACAGGTAATAGTCAGCAGGTGATCAGCAGGGTGAGGGTTAACTGGGGTTAATGTCATAAGGACTGAACGATACAACACCTGTTACAGGGTAATAGTCAGCATGTGATCAGCAGGGTGAGGGTTAACTGGGGTTTATGTCATTAGGGCTGAACGATACAGCACCTGTCAGCATGTGATCAGCAGGGTGAGGGTTAACTGGGGTTTATGTCATTAGGGCTGAACGATACAGCACCTGTTACAGGGTAATAGTCAGCATGCGATCAGCAGAGTGAGGGTTAACTGGGGTTTATGTCATCAGGGCTGAACGATACAGCACCTGTTACAGGTAATAGTCAGCAGGTGATCAGCAGGGTGAGGGTTAACTGGGGTTTATGTCATCAGGGCTGAACGATACAGCACCTGTTACAGGTAATAGTCAGCATGTGATCAGCAGGGTGAGGGTTAACTGGGGTTTATGTCATTAGGACTGAACGATACAACACCTGTTACAGGTAATAGTCAGCAGGTGATCAGCAGGGTGAGGGTTAACTGGGGTTAATGTCATAAGGACTGAACGATACAACACCTGTTACAGGGTAATAGTCAGCATGTGATCAGCAGGGTGAGGGTTAACTGGGGTTTATGTCATTAGGGCTGAACGATACAGCACCTGTCAGCATGTGATCAGCAGGGTGAGGGTTAACTGGGGTTTATGTCATTAGGGCTGAACGATACAGCACCTGTTACAGGGTAATAGTCAGCATGCGATCAGCAGAGTGAGGGTTAACTGGGGTTTATGTCATTAGGACTGAACGATACAGCACCTGTTACAGGTAATAATCAGCATGTGATCAGCAGGGTGAGGGTTAACTGGGGTTTATGTCATCAGGGCTGAACGATACAGCACCTGTTACAGGGTAATAGTCAGCAGGTGATCAGCAGGGTGAGGGTTAACTGGGGTTTATGTCATCAGGGCTGAACGATACAGCACCTGTTACAGGGTAATAGATAGCATGTGATCAGCAGGGTGAGGGTTAACGGGGGTTTATGTCATCAGGGCTGAACGATACAGCACCTGTTACAGGGTAATAGTCAGCATGTGATCAGCAGGGTGAGGGTTAACTGGGGTTCAGCAGGTGATCAGCAGGGTGAGGGTTAACTGGGGTTTATGTCATTAGGACTGAACGATACAACACCTGTTACAGGGTGTGCACACTGAAGATAAACTCATAGATAAGCATATTCTGTGAAACGCAGTGACGTCACTCGGTGAAAACAAGGTTATATAAGAATCCTCCCCCATACTTCATTGTATTAGCCGGCTTGGTGAAACAAAGGAGGTCGAGGTCATTGAGCTTCACAGAATATCATTCACTTGATTTGCACCAGCAATGTTTTAAGAAGTTTTGGAGACATGTCACATAAATATTATCTGCATGCTGTCCATTTTGTGTCTGTGCAGATGCAAAATTTAATGTGATTCTAATAGTTAAACATTTGTGAATGATTATTTTATGAATGCGTCTAAAATTGTATAGGTAGTGACTTGGTAATTAAAGATGAAGAAACCTACCAGCCAGGCCACAATAGCACACAGAGGGATGTAGATGATCAGAGACAGAATAATTGTAGCTAGTACCAGATTGTCCTTGATAAATATCCCTGTGCACAAACAAAACATAATAATTTAGATTGTATGTCAGGTTATTATTTATGAACTATCATCACATTACATGATAACTAAATAAGGTTATATCAATAAAAAATAGGCAATGAAAATATCATGATAAGATTACCGAACATATTGGATATAGCAAGCAGTAACTTACGGGGTAGATAGCATTCAAATTTATATTGACCACTGGAATAATGTTATCTAAACTTTCCACAATTACCCGTTGTAATGCTAGGCCCGTATATATACCGTTCCAGCCAGTCTCAAACCAAATACAAATTCAATCAATCAATTAATCAATCAATAGCGCTTATATCCTCAGCGGACCAAGCTCAAAGGCGCACAAATCCTTAGTGTGATTATGTGTCATAATCGAGGCCAAAGCAGGTTCGTCACCAGGGAGCCAGGCTGCTGAGGGACTTACAAAAATAGGTGAGATTTCAGGAATGTTAAGATTGTTTTGGCATTATGTATTGGCACAGGCAGGGCGTTCCATAAGGCTGGACCAGATATAGAAAAAGCTTTTGACCCAGTCTTAGTCTTTATACAAGGAACAACAAATCTACTCGAATTTGTGGAGCGTAGATATTTTGAGCATTTCGGCCGAACAAGTGAATCAGCCAGATATGCAGGTTGGTTTTCTTTTAGGGTTCGGAAAGTTATTGCGCATATTTTAAAGTGAATGCGGGACTTAACAGAAAGCCAATGTAATCGTTTTAGAATTGGAACGGAATGACTTAATCGTGGTTACCACTCTTACAAGGGAGTTTTGAACGCATTGTAATCTAGCGATATCCTTTTCTGGCATATTGTGAAAAAGGGAGTTACAATAATCTAACTTACTACTGACGAGTGCCACTGCAATTTGCTTGGCAAGATCTAAGGACAGGCTTTTTCGAATTCTACGAAGGTCACGGATATGATAGAAGCATGCCTAACATGTTTGGGATATGTGTTTTCGGAAATTGAGGCCACTGTCGAATACATATATATTTATACATAATATATTTTGAGCTGATGTGGATGATTTAGTGTCTTGACCTAGAATTAAGCATGGGAAATTATTCAAACAAATTTCAGGTTGAAGTTTGGTCCCAATAAGAAGAAATTCTGTCTTGCTAGGATTAAGCTTCAGCTTAGATCCTGTCATTCAGGCTGACACACCCATTAAACAATGTTGCAACTTCTCAAGAGATTCCTTAGCGTTTGAAACTGATAGAGACAGTTAAATTTGGGTATCATCGGCATAAAGATGGTGTTTTATGTCAAAACTAGACATAATAGCGCTGAGTGGTGTAGTGTACAAAGTAAAAAGCACTGGTCCATATGAGAGTGACACAAAATCTGACAGAGTGTCTTTAATTTTTACTGATTGGTGCCTATTTTGCAAATAAAAAGAAACACAAATTTGAGCCTAGCCAGATATTCCATACCAATCAGAAAGTCTATCTGTTAATGTAGCATGGTCAATTGTGTCGAAAGCGGCAAACAAGTCAAGCAAGGTCAGAGCCATAACTTCACCCTTGTCCATACTAATAATGATATCGTTATGTACTTTCAGTAGAGCTGATTCTGTAGAATAATGTTTCCTGTAGGCCGATTGTAATGAATTAGATAGATGGTAATTTTTTTTATATGAGCTTGCAGCCTATTGGCTACTATACTTTCTAAAATTTTGGAAATGAAAAACTTAGGTTAGATACAGGCCTGTAATTTTTCAGCTCGTTTTTAGCTCTGTTTTTTCAGTAGTGGTCTTACATGAGCTTCTTTGAAATTTTGAGGAAATGTACTAGTTTCCATTAAAATGGTAATTATGTCAGTGATGCGAGTTATTAATATGTCAAGACAATTTTTCAACACAATTGTATAAATGGGGGTCCAGATCACATGATTTTGACGATGAGCTATAAAAAAGCTTCTGATGCGCGTTCATTTTAGATCTAATTTCTAGTTTTTGCACTTGTGGAATATTCTGTACTTCATCTGGAAATTTGGAACAGATATTTCAATTTTATCCACAAAATACCTAGAGAAATGAACACAAAGTATTTTTACTGATGTGAATTCTGGCAGAGAATTTGGAATTCTATGCAAAATTGTCCGAATTTTCTGAAATAACCTCTCCTAAATATTTCGATTTAGCTTTTGTCATCATTCTATTACACAGGTGGCATTGATGTTTGTAACAAGAACGATCTAGATGTGTGCGAGATCTGCGCTATGTTCGTTCGAGATTGTGGGGAAGGGTTTTAGCTTCCTTATTTCCGGAGTCATCCATGGAGTTGGGGGTTTTCTGAGTCTTTGTACTTACAGGAGTGTGTTTGTCTAGAATAGAGCTAATAACAGAATCATACTGTTGACATAGTGCCAAGAGATCTTTCTCTGGTTTCTTTATTAGATCCGAATTGTAAATATCTGAATGAAACGATTCATAATCAATTTTGTTTATTTTTCGAAACAATCTTTTTTCTTTTCAATTTCGTCTTACAACTGTCAATTTCTGATATGACCACAAGAAGGACAAAGATACCTGCTGCCGAGAAAACTGATTTGATAAAATTAGAAATGCGTTTGGTGATTAGCAAATCTAGCCAATGACCATGAACATGAGTTGAAATTAACATGCTGCTTGAGATCGAAACATGTGAGTATTTCATTGAATTTGTTGGTGTTTCCATTTAAGTTATCTAGATGTAATTTGAAATCTCCCAATATATACAAATTGTCATGCAGTGAAATTATGTTCTCTAGTAAATCTTGAAATTCATAAAAAAATGACATGTACCGTTTGAAGCCTATACAGGCAGACAACAAAACCACTGAACCAATTGTTTCCGATACGTGCAGAGATTGCTTCGAACGATTTAAATGATGGCAGAGGATGACTGCAGTTTTCAATTGGTCAGACACTAGTATGCCTACACCTCCTCCTGCCCGCTGATCTGTGCGAGGCTCGTAAAAGAATGAATAGCCAGGAGGTAAAATATCAGCTATCATTGATTTCATATCATCATGTTTCAACCATGTTTCTGTCACTACCACAATGTCCAGATTTGTAGATGTTACATATTCGGAGAAGGGGGCAGTTTTAGGTTTGATAGATCGAACATTCATTGTTGCAATTTTGCTTCTTTCATTTAAGCCAAAGGGACCCGGATTTAAGCTGACATCTCCTGCCAGTAGAAGTAAGATAGCCAATTTAAAAGATGGTCGAGAAGGTGGTAGTGGAAGTACTTTCTGATTAAAACATACGTGTAAAAGAAGTAATTTTGCTTTGACCAAATTAGAAAACATGATGTTTGGTAATAATGAAGGTTGGTGACAATTTGTTTCGAAAATGGTTGGGCCACAGGAGGACAATTCATCGTCCTTATGTATAAATGACACTGCTGTTAAGAAAAGAGTGAATATGAAAAAAGGAGACATGATTTTAGAGATGGGTCGGTGTCTAAAAAATGTGTTGATTAACAGCGGCCGCAATGCAGCACGCCTAAGATATCTAGGATACCTGCGGAGAGGATGGTTATGCCTATTAAATGCCTATGGTTTGATCGTCAGCAGCTTGTAGGCTGCCTACAATATGTAAGATTCTTATGAGTAATGTTGGTCCGACATGATGCCTATATTTTGATCGTCAGCAGCTTTTAGGCCGTCTACAATATCTACAATTCCTATCAGTAATGCTGGGCCATATTGGTGAAGATAACTAGGCTTATAATTGTTTATGAATATATTTCACTGGTCACCTACGGTCCTACATATTATGACACTTACTTTTATTCATTAACTTTAATTGTCTCCGCATACTATATCTAAGTTTCCTATGGGTTATGTTGGGCCAATGTTGGGCCAATGTTAACCAGATAACTAAGTGGGAGTGAAATCAGTTTGCAGTTAATGGTAAACCCCAGCACAGTGTCACTGTGGTGGTTGTTAAAAAAACTGCTAATTACCAGTACAGCACAACACAAATCCAATCATGATTACAAAATATACTCACATATAGTGTTTACACTGAGGTTGTCAATCACATCCCAGATTCGATCATTCACACTTGAAATATCACTTTCACAAGCCCCTTCCTGTAACATGATGAAAAACATTGTGACATCAACATTGAGTTGAACTTTCATGCAAAATAATTTGAAATGTTCTTCATTGTGAGGAGAAAAAGATGTTTTGTATAAAAGTACCACTTCGATCCTACAAATGACAACAAATATGTGGTAGAATTTACCAAATTCTAATTTCAAACATCTTGTCACATAAACATAAAACCTGATAATATGGACTGCATTTTCCACCCGTCTGAGTACGCTATGGACAACAGGATTGGAAATGACACTGGCGTTTTGACAGCTGCAAAAACGCTACATTTTATTACACTGTGGCGCTGGAAAGGATATGGTGCAAAGCGTACCAGATAGCTAGACCATTACTATAAAACAAAATGTGCAGTTTCAGGGAGGGATATACGCTGGAAAATTTCACCTCGATCAAATTTAAAATGGCTGACAATCAGTCTCAACTCGATCAAATTCAAAATGGCTGACAATCTGTCATTATTAAAGTTTATATGACTGATATCTGCAAGCAGTGACAGATGACTAGACCATTACAATAAAATCAAATGTGAGGTTTGAGCCCTGAGAAATTTCAGCTCAATCAAATTCAAAATAGCCGACTTACAGCCATTATTGACTTCCATGCCATTACCATGTGCCATGCCATTACAAAATGTGCAGTTTCAGAGAGGGACAACTTTGAACTTGATAACATTCAAAATGGCCCAATTGCAGACATCATTGTCTTTAATATCAGTAATATACATGTACATGAGGAACTGAGCTAGATAGCTAGACCACTAATGTAAAAAAAATGTTAGAGTTCAGGGAAGGATGCACCCTCAAAAATCTGGCAGGTGGGCTGGGGTTTATCTCTTTTAGTTTTCAACCATCCAACTACCGGTAGGCCTTTCGTTTGAAAAAAAAAAAAGATTATTACAAAAAACAAAACAAAATAGGCTTCTAAAGTGTAATTATTGACATACTGGCTTAAGCATACTGTAGATCTGCTAATATTAGCAAGGTTTTAATTTTCGGGAATTTCGCGAGGAGGACAAATTCGCTAATTTAAGAATCTCACGAAAACTATTTTCATAATAGCGCTACTGTAATCGAAATTGATAATTCAGAAAATATAGACTTCGTGACAAGTCCCAAAAACAGAAATTCATGAAAATCCAAACACTATTTAATAGGGTAAAGTGAAAAAGCCTAATGGCACATGGTCTAAGAACAACAGATTGTAAAATTACTTACAGCCGTACAATAGCCTTCTATACGGTAAAGTGAAAAAGCCTAATGTCACATGGTCCAAGAACAGATTGTAAAATTACTTACAGCCGTACAATAGCCTGCTATACATGGTGTTCCAGTAGGTAAAAAATTGTCATCTTCTTCTGGTTTGCATATACCGTCATTACCCCGACAGCAAAATTTGCAGAAATCTTCTTTTTCTGAAATCCAAAGAAAACACTGATGAATATCACTAAAATAAAATAAAAATGTCAAAACTAAATATTCCTATCATTAGCATACATTTTCATGTGTAACTGGTGTCATAGGAAGTGTCATCTTAAGAACTAGGTTTGAATTTTGTCATCTTAACTTTGATATACAAAGCAGTGTTCCATGTAGTTTTAAACATGGTGCAATACCATGCTGCCATGAGGGCCATGTTATATGAGCGCCATGTTGCCCTTTGTAATTGCCATGCTGCCCTTTATAAGCGCTATGTCGCCCTTTGTGAGCGCCATGTTGCCCTATGTGAGCGCCATGCAGCCCTTTGTGATTGCCATGTTGCCCTTTGTGAGCGCCATGTTGCCCTTTGTGAGCGCCATGTTGCCCTTTGTGAGCGCCATGTTGCCCTTTGTGAGCGCCATGTTGCCCTCTATGAGCGCCATGCTGCCTTTTATGAGCACCATGTTGCCCTTTATGAGCGCCATGTTGCCCTCTGTGAGCGTCATGTTGCCCTTTGTGAGTGCCATGTCCCCCTTTGTGAGCGCCATGTTGCCCTTTGTGAGCGCCATGTTGCCTTTTATGAGCACCATGTTGCCATTTATGAGCGTCATGCTGCCCTCTGTGAGCGCCATGTTGCCGTCTGTGAGCGCCATGTTGCCCTTTGTGAGCCCCATGTTGCCCTTTGTGAGCGCCATGTTGCCCTTTGTGAGCGCCATGTTGCCTTTTATGAGCACCATGTTGCCCTTTATGAGCGCCATGTTGCCCTCTGTGAGCGCCATGTTGCCGTCTGTGAGCGCCATGTTGCCCTTTGTGAGCCCCATGTTGCCCTTTGTGAGCGCCATGTTGCCGTTTGTGAGCGCCATGTTGCCGTCTGTGATCGCCATGCTGCCCTTTGTGTGCGCCATGTTGCCCTTTGTGAGCGCCATGTTGCCCTTTGTGAGCGCCATGTTGCCCTCTGTAAGCGACATGTTGCCCTTTGTGAGCGCCATGTTGCCCTCTGTGAGCGCCATGTTGCCGTCTGTGAGCGCCATGTTGCCCTTTGTGAGCCCCATGTTGCCCTTTGTGGGCGCCATGCTGCCCTTTGTGAGCGCCATGTCGCTCTTTGTGAGTGCCATGTTGCCCTCTGTGAGCGTCATGTTGCCCTTTGTGAGCGCTATGCTGCCCTTTGTGAGCGCCATGTTGACCTTTGTGAGTGCCACGTTGCCCTTTGTGAGCGCCATGTTGCCCTCTGTGAGCGCCATGTTGCCCTTTGTGAGCGCCATGTTGCCCTTTGTGAGCGCCATGTTGCCCTTTGTGAGCCCCATGTTGCCCTTTGTGAGTGCCGTGTTGCCCTTTGTGAGCCCCATGTTGCCCTTTGTGAGCGCCGTGTTGCCTCTGTAAGCTCCATGTTGCCCTCTGTGAGTGCCATGCTGCTCTTTATAAGCGTCATGTCGCCCTTTTTAAGCACCATATTGCCCATGTTGTACTTTGTATGCGCCATGTTGCCCTACAATATTTAGACTGCACAATCCCCCTCTGGACTATCAAATCAAGTTTATTGCAGACAATGTAAAATACATCACATCACAACAGCAAATAGTACACAATAATACACTAGTCTAATGACACCAGAAGATTAGTAGGTACGACTTGTCGTTCCCAGTATTTTGAAGCACATTGCTGTGTTTTAAAACAGTTTTATTAAAAATTACCAAGTTTTGCTTTCATCCCACTAATGAATTTTTTTCTAAAATATTAGCTCTGTGGTAAAAACACATCATTCAATGATCATTGATTTCATACCAATTATAATCAGCCATGTTCCCTCTTGCTCTAAGTTAGTTTGGTAGAAAATAGTTAAATGAATTAAACTACATCACATTACAATATTGCACTTCTTGTGCCCCACACCTAGGACTTGAAAACTTGGTAATTAGCTTAATGGGCCTATATAAACCAGCCAGTAACATGAATCACAGATGTAGAGAAAATAATATGACTGTGACCATTCATCAGTTAAAAGTTATTTAGATAAAGACTCACTGTTGGAATCTTCACATTGGCATTGCGTTTTGTTTCGGCTTTCACAGTAACTGATGCACTTTCCATTACCATTGCATGTTCCACTGTAAAAAAAAAACTGACCAGTTTTATTTAAATTCGTACAAAATAAGCAAAAAATACAATGTCTAAACAAGAGTATGTACACTTGAAAAAAGTGTTGCAAACTATATGACATGATATGATAAGCTATATAATACTTGTATAGATTGATTTTATTAAAATAACTGCGGCGGCGGCGGACCGTGTGGAATACAGTAAGCAGCCTGCCTCGTCGAGGGCTGCTTAATTAGTGCCATCAACGTGAAGGAAAAACTGTCCTACTAGATGTTTTTAAAACAATATCAAAGTAACTGAGTAATGTTTATTAGCAAGCTGCAGTGTGCATGATTGGCACTCGCCCGCTCGCCAATGCGAGTAGGAAAAAAAACGGGCGAGTTCGGCTGGCCACGAACTCGCCCAGCTTGGCGAGTGCTTATTTTTCCGTAATTTAAACATGTAGTCTGCTGTGAAAATAATAATTTGTCACGATAGATTTGTTTTACTATTAGTTCACCATGTTCATGTCACGCAATCGTGACCTGCCAGGTTCTAAAAGAGTGGCGTAATTACGGCACGATTGGAGATTTTCGAATCAGTGCGATGACTGCCTGGAGTCAGCAGACCTACATGTAATGTGTATGCATCGCTGACCCGGTACGCATGCACTGAGCTCTAAGTATGCGGCACTTGTCTGAGGAATCGGTCAATTGTGTCACCCCCCTATAGGGTCAATTGTAACAGACATGCGTGCGCACACCTGCATTTGTTGACGAGTATGCGTGTTGTTACATACACGTGCAGTGTATGACATGTAAACAAATATCTATGTCCTGCAAATAGATGTAAAAATTGGTAAAGGACGTCACAGACAGTATAATTTAAAGAACGACCACCACTAAATGACATGTTTATAATTAAACTGCCAACTAAAGGATTATACATGTCCATATATTATGTCACTATAATACATATGTTCACATATCCTGCTACATTTATTTACAAGTCATTAGTTTTTTGTCAATTTTCCAATGATTAAACACGTCTTAGACTTAGTTGAAATAGAACTTTGTACTCCAGCAGCACCTCCAATGTGGAGTATCAGGCTGCAGGGGGGAAAGAGGCTGGTAGACCAGCTGACTCTTGAACGCTGGCACGGTTTTAGGAATTAGCTTAGTGCCCCTTGTTACGGGCGAGTTCAAATTTTACTGGGCGAGTAGCACTTCAAATGCACTCGCCCGAATGGGCGAGTGGTATAATCAGTTAGTTATTCACACTGAGCTGCATACAAATAATTTAAAAAGATAAGAAAAACAAAACGCAGTTCAATTGCAGTGGTCCACCTGTTGTGCTGTTGAACCCTTTTGCTGTGGAATAGACATTTCACAAGTATAATTACCAGATGAACTGAACATCTATCACAAACTATTTTCTAATTCTTAGCTTTATTTTCACCTGGTTGAAGTTGTGTCTCACTACCACGACCTACAACTTCACCTGAATGAAAATTACTGCAATTATATTTGGCTTGAAACTGTATACCTACAGGTTTAACAGGACAAGGTTTAATAAAATCAAGGGGGCTAAAATAAAGATTGGTTGTTAAAATCCACATTTTCCCACTATATTTTAACTGTAGTACATACCCTCCAGTGCAGACTGTACCATCTGGTTTGGGATCAGCAGCTGGGCAGTCAAATGTCAACCCAGTACCAGAGAGTCAAGGTAAAAAACAAATACTTAAAAGCAGTTAATTAACCTGAATATTTGGTTGAATGTTATTGTGCAATGTATAATCATAGCTAAAAAAAGAATGAATGGAAGCAATAGAAAATAAATGCATTACCAAATTGCCTGCTGATCATGACAATAGTCCTTTTTAATCAGTTCTATTAGCCGATTGGACCACTGTTATTGGGAATGAAATGACTGCTTAAACTTAGATTTGTAAATGTTTGGACTCAAATTAAACAAATATGAATAATTTTCAGCTACTTGAGGTTGTGCATCGCGGTAGCGAGACACAACCTCAAGTGGCTGAAAATTCAAATATATTAACCTAGCAGGATAGGGGTTAACTATATGGTGAAGTGACTAAATAAAATACTGCAACAATACAGAACACCGAGTTCAGATATTTCGTTTCATAATTATAATAACCCTTATCATGCTGATCAAACAATTGTCATTTTTGGTCTGTTTTATTATATAACCTAATCACTTGGGAATGAATTGCATGTCTAAACATCAAGATTTGTAAATGTGTGTGCAAAAATTTACCAAATATTAGTAATTTTCAGGCCCTTTGAAGTCGTGGGTAGCAGTAGCGAGACACAACTTCAAGTGGCTGAAAATTTAAATAAATTAACTTAGCAGGATATGCATCAACTAGATGTTATATCTGCATGGCAAATATGAAAGTCTCCACTTTCCACAACTAAAAGTCTATTATTGCCAAGACAGTATAATTGCAGCCATATTGAATATATTATGCTGAGCTGTAAGAAAGTGATGTTGTGGTCATCTTGGATATGTAAACTGCAAGCAGAGCATTTACATCGATTTATGAGTAGGAGCCGAAACAGCCACCTTTGATAAGCAAACTAGCCAGTTTTCGCAACGAAAGTGCTTAGAGATAATTTTGTGAAGATTGTAAAAATATTGGTATTGTAAATAAATATAAATGTTTCAAGGTCTAATATTCATGTACTCTGGCAGAAAAAGCACAATTGTGACCTGATCTGGCAAAATGAGTCGTAAGTCCCTAATTGAAATATTGGATATTAACAGATCCAGAATCTACCAAAATTACCTTTAAAACGGGATACAAATGTATCACAGCTTCCTAGCATGTTTAGCTTAAAAAATATGGTTTGGTGAACTCGAATAAATGTGAAGTCTGAAATTTCATGATTTTGAGAAATTGGCATTTAAAGTTCCAAAAGGTAATTTACACACTCTTCGAAATAAAAACACAATGGGATTAAAATTAACTGAGCAAGATAAACATTTATTTGAATCCTAGTTTTTCAATAATAAACAGTATACACCTGGTGTTTTGATCATTTAAATTTTTACATTGCAGAAATATTTTCTATGCATTAGCGACTATAACCATGGTAACATGGCGACTCTTACCATGGTAACATGTGAATAGAAACAAATATCACAAATTCGAGTATCGATAGAACTAAAATTGAAAAAAAGGACATATTTAAAATAATTTTCACATAATGTACATTGATTTTTATTCCACACCATTTTAGGACTTGAAACTAATCATATTAAAATAAAAGAATAGAAATAGGTCATATAAAGTTCCTTTTTTTATCTCTTGGGGGCCATAGCATCGTTTACCAAAGTGCGACTTACAACTTATTTTGCAAGATCTGGTCACAATTCTGATAAACAAAAACGGATCAATTTGTGATGTTTGCTGGAAGATTTATTAAGCTGCTAGTACTTATAAAAGGATATTTGCAATATGTTCTTTCTGTGCATAATACATCACCACGACATGTAACACTGGTTACCGCAGCTTGACAATTCTTGCAGCATTCCTGATTTTGATCACTAAAACATGAGAGGAAATAGTCCAATCAGTATTATCGCGATTAGAAATCTATTTCTAACCAGGCATAATGGCCAAATTGATCACTTTTAAACCTCTTGTTTACAAGAAAACTGCAGATGGTCTATCTATAATAACTTGCTGACCATAACGCCATCTATTGTATCAATGCCCCCTAT
Source organism: Flabesymbios commensalis (assembly GCA_964017125.1). NCBI lineage: Eukaryota > Metazoa > Annelida > Polychaeta > Terebellida > Flabelligeridae > Flabesymbios > Flabesymbios commensalis. Next base: position 56,860,122 of record OZ024915.1, read on the forward strand.
TGGATCAATGCCACCTATTAGATCAATGTTATACAGTAATGATTCATCCCACCTGGTGAATTCATGTTATACAACACCAGTATACTTTAAAAACAGATTGTCTACATTCTAATAAATTAAATGTGAAAAAAATTAGCATCCCTTCTACCACCCTTTCCCAACAACCACTTTAAGCCATTATTTGGGGTTGCCATTGGTTGTAGATATATACTGTACTGTCATAACAGAATAACCTATCTTATATTCTCAGGTAAGCAGACAAGGAACTAAACCAGTCTGCCTTGGCTTAACCTGAATTTTGTTTTTCATCTGAATGGATGCCAGGTGATCAAGTAAGATAAATTCCACAGATACCTGCAAGTACTAGATCCTTTCAATTTACAATCGGCTGTACAGCAGTTGTCAGGTACGCCTCCAGTGTCACATTCTTCATTGCCTCCTACATTATAATTACCACAATATTCACCAATTCGAGCTGCAATAATAAAACAGTATTTAGTTTCACTATAAAACTACTCTTTCTATCAATGGCTTTCTAACATATATTTTGTACTAACCCGTGGGCTGCTGAATGTGTGCCGCTGTTTTTCATTTATTTAAAGCTAGAATTGTCAACGCAACTTTCAGCTTCAAATGACAAAAAATTTTGCTCTGTATGAAAAATAGACAGCTATAATATTGATTTATTTGATTAACATTTATAATATTGATTTACTATATTTGATCAACTGAGCATCTCTCACAAACTATTTGCACAAGGATTAATATATTGTATAGGTAATGAAGGATTCAACTTTGAAAAATGCTGTATCTAGGAATTGAAATCAGGTTGAGTATCCAGGCGTAATGCTGTAACTGACAAGTAAATCTCATCTTAACCCTTTCCATGCGGAATATTCCTGGGATAATCATTCATTATTTGGGAAATTAAATAGTAAAAAAAGACTAATTTCAGGCCATATTTACATCATTTGGATAGGCTTCCATCACATCCTAAGGATTTCAGAATGGATATCAATGTTGGCATGGACTGGGGTTAGACTATTCCGGCATAGTACCTCAAGGTCACACGAAGGTCATTTCAAGGTCATCCTGAGGTCAAATCACACGCAAATTTGAACAGTTTATCACTTTCTGAACTGTTCATTCGCAATCTACTGAAGATCTAACTTGAACATTAGTATATACTGATTGATTTCAGCTGAGCACTCTCCCCAAACATGTTAGGGTAGGTTATTGACATTCCGGAGTCAAAGGGGGGTGGTAGTAACCTTCTGTGAACTTTCCAAGGTTTTTTTCAGAAAAAAACAAAAAAATTTTTTTCTCGGATTAAATTTATTTATCTCTGCCTATAATAACTTTGGCTATGATGGGCGACATGGTCTGGACTTGATCTTTACCCGCTTACAAGGGTACCTCGACAAAACACGCCAAGGTCATCTCAAGATCATCTTAAATGGGCTCACAAATGACAAAAATTCTAATTTTGTCTATTTTTTTTTAATTTGACCTTTCAATGACCTTGAGGTTACCTTGGTATGACCTTGTAGAGATACCTAGTTGAAGAGCAATCCCATATCATTTCATTATTCGTGACTAGACATGGGTCATGTTCGTAAAATCATAATAATTAGGCATTACAAATACCCCTCCCCAGGAATTAAAGGGTGCAGAAACAGGTTGTGACGGGAATATAGTGTTCAAGGAGTTAATCCGGGGTTTATACCTTCCCCCCCCCCATAGCAAAACAGAGTTATATTCTTCATACATGAGTTACAAAATGACATCTCAATGTTCCCCAACACAATTTGGTGGCAATTCATGCACATGGCTTGTCAGTACTTGAACTACCAGTGATAACCTGTAGCTGTAAATAATCCCAAATGGGGTTGGGGAGCCGCAAATAAGGAGCGTTTTCGAATCCTGGCTGGGGTCCGGGAGCAGCATGGAAAAGGTTAAGGGAAATAAAAATGTCCGGAATTTAAAAAAATACCTCAGTATGATTTATTACACAACCAGACACAATCAGACCTGATAGATTTTCACAAATTCACCAAATTTAAAGCGCTGAAATATTCCTCTACAAACCAAGAGAACAAAGTTGTTTTTTTCAATTTCAAATAATCAAAAATGTCTTAATTAGCTCTTTTCGCATCGTTTGAATACTCATGTTATGAGTCTACGGCCATGATAAATATTTTACTTCTGTCTGTGCGTGGATCGACTTTAGAATATTCTGAGGTCTAAAGTTGATCCCCGCACAATAAGTGTTAATTCCTAGTGGACCCACCTTTAAAGCAACCTTCAGCTTTGCTTGCTAAAACTCGACCAATGGCACGCTTGCTGCACGGAGAGAAGAGCTGGAAGAAACCAATGATAACACATTTACCTATTTACAGACTATATATACAGGCTACTTCCTTTGTGGAATTAAAAGTTGGTACAGATGTCAGAAAAATTACACAGATTTAAAGAGCATTAGACTACATTCAGTAAACCCTGTTATATGAGGATGCTTATTTTAAAGCCCCATCTGTCTTAGTGCATTATGTACTGCTGGGATTTCAAATAACAGCAGTTGATTTTGATAAGTTCAAGTGGTGTCAGTAATTTGAAAACACACAATATGAAAGTGCATCTAATCTCATCCAACACAAAGTCAGCAAAAGAATAACATGCAATGTTTCCAGATAGTGATTATCGTGGCTCTTCAGTTAGCGCTCATTGCTTACTTAGTCTCCCTGACCAGCTGTACAGTGGCAAAATTGTCAAAAGGAAATATTTCTATGATGTAATAAAAGTTCCTAATTATGGGGGTTTATATCACTAAAACTTATATTAGTACCTATCTTTATATCTGTAGTTACCCTAAAATATATCAGATTCAGATTGATTTTACCGGTAGTTAGGTTAGCTGTTAGGTTTTCACTCTAACCATTCACTGATTATTTTATATAAAGTCCCATACGTTATCTCACTACAGTTTTTTACAGACCTTGTTGTTGTCAGAATAACCGGACACAGCATAGGTGTACATAATGTAGTTACCACTACTACCACCAGGACTACATTCACTACCAGCGGGATCATGAGAACTTCCCCAGTTATGTCCTATATAACAGTAAAGACAAATCTAAAACAATTGCTTTGTGACAATTAGGCCATCATTATGCTGTATTTTTTAAATGGTCTTCTTAAGAACAGTACTATGATAATTCATAATAAAATTGATTTTTATTAAACTGTTTTAAAACATTGATCATAATAAAAAAAGAGAACTTTATAACTTTGTGCTTATTACACAAACTCACCAAATTCTGTTGAACCCAATTCACAACCACAAGGAGCAAAAAAAAAAACAATAATCATTAAACTTGCAGTATGATAATCATCACCAGCATTTCTTACACAATTTATTTATCAAAGGAAAATAGTTATTGAAACTTTAATCAATATAATTAAACAATGCAATAATTCGTGGAAGGTTTATCTGATTAAATAAACTTTATATAAACAAATTATTATGTGTGGTATCATGCACGGTGACAAACCATGGGCCATGACTACTTGTGCTTCCAGAGTAATAATACGAGCTCCATTTTTGTTCAGTGCTGTACTCCAGGCAGAATTATAATTCTTTCCTTGATAAACTGCAATATGATAACATACTTAAAAACTACATGTATCTGAACCATAATTATGTTTACAGTTACGTAGCAGAATATAAGTTGCTGCAGGGATAAATCTTTTATTGACATCTGAAAACTGTGGCAAAATATAATACATTTTTAATGAACATGGTCCATTAGATAATTTCATTGTTGAAGGTAAAGTGTATGTAAAGTGAAAGATAAACAGTTACTATTTACCACAGCAAACTCAAATGTATATGGTACAAAATGTATCAATATTTCAATTTCCCAAGATTTAATAATACAGTAGACATGCTAATAAAACCAACCACAGAACTTAGCAAAAATTGTCCGCCAAGTAAAACCAGTCCTACAAATATCTCAAAGAATACAAACTACTCTGTCTGTTTTTTAAACATACCATCTTTTGTGCCATTATTTAGGTCACTTACTGGCCAATGTAGGTCAACAAAAAAATTCAGCTTTTGTAATAATTGATCTCCAATGGAATGTATAATTTTTCGATGCACACATTAGTAAGTACCTGGAGAACAAATTCCCCCAACTTTGTAGCTTTCAGGGGCAGCCACCCAGCCAAGACCGAGTACACCATTAGTGAACTGTGTAGCTGTAAACAGGTGTGCCAAGCACGAGTCTCTCCACTCTCCAAGACCAAAAGCCTGATAAAAATAAAATGACAAAAATGTTTAGTGCCGATCTAATCTGATTAGAAGAAAGACAAGGCAACAACCAGAGGCATGGTGATGGCAACCAGAGGCAATCATGGTAATGGCAACCAGAGGCAAGGTGATGGCAACCAGAGGCATGGTGATGGCAACCAGAGGCATGGTGAGGCAAAATTTGTCACATGCCATAAATTAATTTAGTCAACTTAGTCTTCTGATCACTGTGACTTCTCAACAAACACAATACGTTGACCCTATGTTTAAGGTTTGGGCCAGCGTCATAGACAGTGGACCAACATATAACCAACATGGGGTTACATTGTAAGTGTGTGGTTCTCTTCCATGATATGCAGTATCATGACCTCCAGGTGATGATATATTTCATTCCCTCAAATGACGATGTAAAAACAAAGAATCCCCTTACTTTACATTATTAGATACTTATTTTACAATTAGATACTTACCAGTAATGGGTAAACCAAGCAAAATCTATTCCTCAATCACAGATTCAGTGCAGGATACAAATACATCTAATTTCAAATCTATTTAGTGTTTTAACTGTATTAAATCAATACTGTTCATAAAAAAGAAATGAGTAATGTCTAAAAAAAACAAGTAAAACAAGAGCGATGATGCCAAAGCATCCCTTGTCTTTAAAGCCAGTGACACAGAACAAATTAGGTCAAAGTTCATAACCCCCAAAAGGCATATTTACACCCCCTAAGGGATGTGTGTGTGTGACATAAAAACAATCCAGCAAACAGTTTCTGAGATATCTGGACACATGGCAGGACTGCCAGACAAGTGGATGACAACATTCTTTACCCTACTACGTAGGTGGGGGATAAAAAGAAAGATAAACTATATGAACATTAATACTTCAACCAAGAGGTCATAGGGTAAAAGGTAGCTCACATCTAACAAAGCATTGGTATCCCAGGATTGCTGTTTATTGTATCCAGTGTTGGTGTCCTTATCATGGATCACTATCTGCAATATAAAACAATAAAATACATGTAACTACAAATATAATCAGTCTTTAACCTCCAAAATATTTCATTGCAATATTGAAGTTGCAACTTGAAGTTGTGTCTCGCTGACGTGATCCACAGCTTCAAGTTGGTGAAAAATATTCAGATTTAACAAAATAGAGAGCATTTTAAAATCTTGCTGATTGATGTCACATTTTATCATGTTCAAAAGCCGGTATTTATTATACTAAGGAAAAATGAAAAACTGAATATAATGAGGACTGGCAGTTAATGGGTTAATGTGCTAATCATGTCTATAGCCATTTACAGTCATTTTATTTGACCTTCAAACAAGAACATTTTGTAACCCGCCATGCAAGAAGGTACATCCTGGCGGCTTTGATACAATTATTTATTATGACGCCATCTTAAAGTTAATTTTAATGATTACATAATTAAATTTGAAGTATTAAAAATCTCAAACAAAAACCTGGTAGCGATCTTTTAAGTGGATGAAAATTTAAATTCTTCAATTTAGCTCTTAAAGTGTTGTACACAGTAAAATAAATTAGTATCCTCTTGCTACAAGTTTGTATCATTTCTGAAAATTGTTTAGTTGCTTAGAACAAATAATTTGAGCTGATTACGCATGAATTATAATAAAATAAGAAAGCATGGGATGAAAAAAACATCGACATACGTAAATATGTTTTAGTACACTTGTAAATCGTATTTTGATTAAAAAGTTTACACTCACTAAAAAAATATTAAACGGGTAAAATGTGACACCAAAATGTTTACTACTGTACTTGTGTGTGTTTACCTCTTTAATTTCAAATCCATAACCGTCATAACCAGTCATTCCATTCTTAGCAGCAAAGTTTGTTCTACGGTACCAGGTGTTCACATTTGACAATATGTTTATCTAGAAAAAAGTAATAAATGAAATTACAAATATCAAATTTTCGCCCAACTCAAAATGTAAAACAAGAGGCCAGCATTTTAGAATTTTTAAAGGGTGCAACCTTCTCTAAATGGTCACATTTTGTTTTACAGTAATGGTCTAGCTATCTACATGGTTTGCCAGATATCGGGCATATTAAAGTTAATCGTGGCCACAGTCAGCTATTTTAAATTTGATCGAGTTGAAATTTTTCAGGGCATATTCCTGCCTGAAATAGCACATTTTGTTTTATAGTAATGGTCTAGTTATCTTCAACGGTTTGCCAGATATTGGGCATATTAAAGTTAATAGTGGCTGACAGGCAGCCATTTTGTTTGAAGTTTATCCAGTTGGAATTTTTAAGGGCATATGCGTAACTGAAACTGCACATTTTGATTTATATTTATAGTCCAGCTATCTGGCACAGTTTGCCAGATATCAGCAAAGTTAAAATAAATAAAGCTATTTTGGCCATGATGTAGACAAAAAATAGGCCAAATGTAATAACCCCCAGAAAGCACATCTACACCCCCTGTGTGTGCAATTTGAAAAACATCCAGCCCATGGGTTACCAAGATATGCACCGGAAACAAAAATGTAGACAGGCGGACGGCCGGTCGGACAGATATCCAGGGCGACGCCATAATCCCACACCCCCACTTAATTGATAGGGGGATAAAAACTAGTGATCAGCGATATTCTTTTTGATAATACAATTTAACATTCAAAGTATGGGTAACTGAACATGTAGAAATTATTCAATGAAAAAAACCCATGGTTTTGATCCTGAAAGATACATTTCGTTAACTTAATTTTGTAGATGAATTATTACATCGCACTAGAAACATTGCATAAAATCATATAAAGTCCTATAAAGAAAATCTGTCCTTACCATATATTTAGCAGTGGAACCATAGTTCTCTTTGCCAACTTCTTTATAAAAGCTGTAGTCAGCCACTAATGTTACTTGGCATGTGTTGTAATTGGGGTTGGTCTGTCGTTTGCCTCGCTTGTGTGGTTGATCTTCATCTTCAGAGAAAAGGTGAAAAACAAATTAGCAGTAGTTTTTTACACAACTTAGGCCATTCCAATTTGATTAGTTGGATTACAAATTTTTTGGGACTTCAAAGGGAGCGTTAGTCAAAAAAAAATAAAAAAAATGTGGATTTCAGAAACAAACTATATTATTTTAACTAAGCTCAAAGCCTGTATACAACTTGCAAGGATGTACGTGATAGGCTGAGAAAAAGGAATCTCAACATTGTACCAACATTAACTGAATGTTTCATGTTTGCCAGGAAAGCCAGACAGCTCATTTTATATCAATCTTGTAAATATCTTACAATGTTTCCAAGTACATAGAATAAAATCTTAATACCTCATTCATAAAAGTTGGTTGTATAGATTAGAAGAGACAAAGTTCAAACCTTCAATTTTATCATCCATCTCATAGTATGCAGCATCGTCCACTCCATCATGCACATGGCCACAGAAACTGCCCCTACAAAATATAGCTATATTAAAGTGCTGATCACAACTTTAGCGGTTTTTGAGCCTCAGTCCTTTAAAATATTTAAATTCCATAATGTAGGGGCTTCAAGGGTTAACAATTATGGTCATATTAACATTATCATATCACAGTCAGCAGTTGACTAACTAGCATTTTGTAATTAATCTGTGAAAAAAAAATAAATAATGTATTGATGTCAGATACAATTATTTGTAGTAGTTTTATATCTCTATAGTGGATGTTGTGGAGCAGTTCATGGTGGGTTACCAGAATGCATATTTGTTTTATTGATAACAATCTTTTTCATAACTAAATATAAGGATCGATATTGAGCTAGCCAAGTCAGCTCTGAGAGGTATGCATTTTTTAGCAGATTTACTGCATAAAACAATTGAAATCAGAATATTTATCTTAAGAATTGATGAGGGAGAGGCATTTTTACCTCAGTATTTACCGTACATCGCAGTGTTTAGTACGCTACTTTTTTCTTTTTTGAGCCCGTTTTTGGCCTGGTGCGTATAACTCACCGGTGCGTACAATATATTGATTTTGCTGAGAATTGTCACTCAAAATGTTCATAAATAGGCAGTCTCAAGTCTCCCAAGTGAACTGCGATCTCCTAACTCCTTATATTTTCGCCAAAAAATAGCAGATTACTTCAGCAGCTATAATGAAACCCTTTGTTTCTAATACACTTAAGATGTCTAGTGAAATAACATTCCATAACAACCTAGCATTTATTTGTATTTTAAAAATTTGATAAAGTCATTTATCAATTTTATTTAAATAATAATCTACTCATCAGACAACGCTAGGCCTACTTCATCAGGTGTATTGCGTTGATTGCGTGACCAGTGTGAAGCTTCTATTCCATTCACCAGATGTCCCTGTCGGTGGTGACGTGACGTGCATATCTTATACACTGTATACGGCTTGATTATTAGCGGGTTTTATTATTATAAGCCTACATATTTCACTGCAATATATATTCAAGTCAATGGTATTCTAAAATACAGACGAAATGTATCTTGGTAGAAAGATTAAATAATATTAGAATGCTAATATTGATAGGTTTCACGGCAAAAAGAATATTATAATAATATAATATAATAATAATTATGCTCATGATATAATTGCCACATTCCTAAATCCATACATATACATGATAGAGAATAATTGTATACTTGAAATAAATCACCTTGACAGTGCTGTCACCAATAGGGCCTACATACATGTGCTATTTCATTATTGTTACTCCAAATAAAAACTTGTGCGTTGTTATACAAAAGTGTGTTTTTATTTGTTGTATCTTAATAAAAATTAGATAGATTATATCGCCGTTTCGGCCGTCATAAACAGTAGGCATCCTAATGAAGACTAGACTGTAAACCTATTCACCAGATGGCGCTTTTCACGTCATTTATCTGACTATAACTGCTTTCACCAGGTGGCGCTAATATGTTATATCGTGATCATTTGTGGTCAAATCAACACTTAAACTAAAATAAATATAATACTCAGATACTTCTTCCTAATTTTATATTTTTATATTGTTTATAATATTTCTTTTCATCAAATCATTCCATTTATTTTAAATAATCTTTATTAGCAAATCAATTATATCCTTATGCAACCAGCTGAGTTGAACCACATTCTGAATGCCTTAAGTAATAAAGACATATCACACACACCCCAGACAGACTTTATAGATACTCACCACCCTGTTGCTATTCACCGGTGCGTACTATCTGTGTTTTTTGGTACAAATATTGGTACCTGCGTACTATACACAGGTGCGTACTATACCCCGTGAAATACGGTAATTAAAATTACAAATTTAAAAATCATGTAAAGATTCTATGCTGCATTCTACACTGTCAGTGTAGCTAGTGAATTATAAAATGATTAGCTCATTCGAAAAGAGCAGAAATGAGATCAGTTGAGAAAAAAATGAGGATCAGCCATTGATCTAAATCGAACTAAATAAATTGAAATATTAAAACTAAAGGTCACATACGGATGCTGAAGTAAAGGATCGTCCTGTTGTTTCTTGTGATCAGAAGCTCTGTACGCCAGCATAGTGTAATCATCCGATTCTGGGAGGTGATTGATAGATGGCTGCAAGTGACGAAAAGTAGAATATATTATTTTATTAAAATACGTCCAAAATCGCCTGGTACAATTCTTTTAAATGCCTTTGTTGGTCCTTCAAATAACACTTTTAAGGGTAAATGTGTTGGCAGGGTTGACTTGGTTCAGGGTTGACTTGCTTGAAAATGTATATAAGCAGAGTTAGCAGGAGAGCTGTTAACCCTTTCACAGCAGAACACCACTATAGGCATTATTAATCGGTTTTATCAGCCATTTGAATCACAGTTATTGGGCAAGAAATGTTTGTTTAAATATCAAGATTTGCAAATTAAACAAATATGAGTAATTTCCACCCATTTGAAGCCATGGGGTGTGGTAGCGAAACACAACTTCCTGTGTGTTAAAATTTAAATTATTCAATTTAGCACTTCAACAACCCTTTCAGCATGGGGACCGTCTTTATATGTCAGAGGTTCTGACTTCTGAAGTTGATCCCCGTACTGGAAGAGTGAATTATTTATAATGGCCATAGCTCAAAAAAATAGGTATACGAATGAAGCGGAAAGAGCTAACTAAGTTATTTATGATGCTTTTAAATTGAAAAAAAAAAATTTGATCTCCATGGTTTACAGAAATATTTCGGTGTTATAAGTGTTAAGGGTTAGTGGTAGTTACCTCAATGTAATATGTGTCATGGATGGTGTGGATAGTAGCCACCAGGTTGTCCTCCTCCCAGTAGGCAGACACAGATGATGATCTACTTTCTCCTGTGGACACATTAGATGTAGTTATAAATATATACTTATATTACTGATGTGTGCAAGATTTTGTTTCAGGTTACATCATTTATTCTGCTACATTTACATCAGTCGTTCTGGTACATTTACACCATCCATTTTTAAAATATTTAAAAAATTACAAGTGATGGTTTAATACACTATAGGGTATTTATAACAGATTGAGAAAAACTGCCATACCCACTTAACCTTTGGAATTGCTAAGAATTGTTTGAATTTTATTTTTCATTCATTTGAAGCTTGAATTGCTAAAATGACAAAAAATGTTTATATTTATGAAAAACTGACTTCTCAAAAATTGAATTATTAGATTGACTATGCATATACCAAGATCTTTTTTTACCAATTTAATGATAATTCTATTGATTTAAAACATGCTTTAAAACATGCCTAAAACCGTATACATGCATTGAAACCATATGTACATGTACACAGTTCCAGCAGGACAGAGGGTTAAACCAGTTTACCATCCACATATCCCTGGAACACATCTGACACATCAAACGGTACATCTGCTTCTGAGTTGTTATGTCCTACTAATCTTGTGTGAAAATCAGGAGCAAAAAGTTTCCTGTGACACTGGAGGTGAAGAACAAACCTCCTGCAGAAATAAATGTCGATGTAGAAGTAAAAAAAATCAGAAAAATATACTCTACATGTAAATTAATATTACTTGTAGAATACATTATATTTATCTATCCTGTGAGTTTTCACGTACCCCTAATCTGTTAATGCTCTGCATTATAGAATTAAAATGCTTACCCATCTGAAATTATGTCTCACCACAACTTGAGTAAAAATAACTCAAATACATACTAAATATACATAATTTGAATCAAAACATAAAGACAATGTAGCGATTTCAAGGCTCATTTCTCATAAAAATGCTCATTTTTAAAAGACAAACAAAACAGCCTTAGATGTGATTAGCTCTGAACCATGGTAGCCCTCACAACTCTCAATTCATTTTGTATATATCATGGAGAACAAAGCCAGGGTTTATTTCAATTTGAAATCATTGTAATTTTTTTAGTTAGCTCTTTGTGCTTCATTTGAATACCTATGTTATGAATCTACAGCCATTATAAATATTTAAATTCCTTCAGTGCGGGGATCGTCCTTATACGTCAGAATCTGACGTCTACAGACGTCAGATTTAAAGACGGTCCTCATGCTGATTAGGGCATAGCAGAGCATCACCTAGAGATTAAAGGGGTATTTACGATTTTTAGTAAAAACCACAAGAGATGCCATCTAACACATGAGACTGTGTGGTTTTCCTAGGCACAAGTTACTGAAGATTTAACATTTAGACTATCATGAGTGACAACATCGCTCATAAACGATAGCCCAGTTCGCTATGCTGTCTTGCAAAGTCAATAGGCAGTATCTGATTATTTTACGAGTGGGCAGATACTGCTTTAAATATTAGATTTGTAGACCAGTATGGGTGACTCTGGTCACACATTGAATAAACTCAAGAAAACTTGAATTACAGAAAAAAAATTAAATCTATATTTGGCAATTACATAAATCTACTTGGGAGTTGTATTGCCAATCGTCATGTTCATGTAAAACTGTTGTTGCTATGTTACAGAACCCACCTTCCGAGTGTTTTCAGTGAGACAGTTTTCTCTGCACATCCTAAGCTTCTCTTTGTGACTGCATGATGAACATCCCGATGATGAAGTGTCTCATAATAACTCAGAGAAGAGTCTAACAAATTTTCTTCTAAAATATAAGTATTGAGTATTCTTTATTTATTGCTCCTTCTGCATTTTACTTTTTAGCATTAGAAAAAAAACATTAGTCACTGTGAGATATGACATGACAAACTGTAGCCTATGAAGTCAGAGATCAGAGTTTAAACATAAGAGTGAAAGCGACCACTCATTTAAGGGGGCCACTACTCAATCACTAGGGAGGGAATCAATTTTTTTGAGTTGAGAGTTTGTTGATTAATTGGTTCTCAAGACCGCCGACTCACGATAATGGAAAATCAGGGGAAAAAATGAAGATTTGTCCTATTTTTACCGCTGACCCACTATTTATCGATATAAACTGATATAAATTGAAATAATAATGTAAATTATGCATATTTTAAAATAAAATGAGTAGACACTGTTAAAAAATTATATTAAAAACTTAAAAAAAAAAACTTCCCAACCGCCTGCTCTAAATCTTGAACAAAAATTTTTGAGAACCAATTAATCAAAACGCTGTGGCCTAAGGGCCATTAAATATTTATTTACAACATGTCCTTCTGACAATTATTTATTTCAAGAAAATTCAGTTTGAAAATATTTATTTCGAAAATACTCCGCCCCCCCCCCACTGTTAATTGAATGGGGGCCCCTTACTACTGTACTTGCTGGACGATACTGCGCTACTGTTTTGTTTTTCAGCTCCTGCGTGATATAGAACAGGTACGAGATACATGCGTTCTAATCACTGACTAACCTGTCTGACATGGCTGATAGCTCAGGCGAGAGAGCTGAGCTGTAAAAGGTCACAAGTTTTTTCATTGCGTTGGTGTCGTTATGATCTATGCCATGAGTGTAGCCTCGTTGACATGTGAATAAACACGGCTTATTAGGCGAGATATAGTACAAAATGATTAGATATGTCATGTCACTGTTACTCTATGTCAGAAGGATTAACTGCACAATAAACTAACACGCTCACTTTGTACAATACATCACTATTAACACATTAGGAATTTTTTAGCTTATAGTATGTCATGACGATTGATAACGACGCCACGTGCTTTACTGGCGTGCCAACGACTGGAGTCTAGACGGCATTCTGGGGCTTGCAGTTTTGAAATTTCGCCCACTATATGAAATTTATTTGTTACGTTTTTATACCGGCATTACCCTATAGGTCTATCTATATTTCACCGACTCATTTCCATCAACTTTCATTGTATATATCGCCGTACTCACATAAAAACATTTGAAGATGATATGCATTATTTGCAGGGAAACCTGGGCTCGTGGCAGTAAAATGTCACACCTTCAATGTAGCAATCACCTGATTACCGTCTGGCGAGGGTATGTGTGCTGGCTACTAGCTAGTTCTCACGTGGCCGAATGACGATCCCTGACGTACAGAAATGCGCGTAGGCCTATATTTGTGTTAATTACGTGACTCTATTGAACCGCAACACGTTTAACTAAACATGAAAGAATTGTTAATTATTATTATTATATATTATTATAATACTATACATGATCTAATATACGCTTATCCAGGACCCGAGCCGTCACAAATCAATCTTACTAACACACCATTAGAATGATTAGCATTGGCGACTGCCGAGTCACGGCGATATTTTGAATTGCGCGGTAAATAACAAGTGCGCAGTGTGCAAGGCTCAAGCACTAAGAAAGGCCTATTTTGACCTTTCGCGCAGTATAGACCAGAGTGTGGTATCGTCCAGCAAGTAGTAGTAGTAGTAGTAGTAGTAAAATTGTTTATTTTTGTGTCACATGTCATAAAACATAGTATATATACAATTTATTTTAGCTAAAACATATATGACATTGAGCCGGTGTTCGGCTTATGAGACACTAAAATTACTAGGTAAAAGACTTTCTTCTATTATATTGTCTAGCCCCACAACACCTACATCTTATAGGGGAGCGGCCAACTAGCTAAAAGATGCGTATTTTTCGAGTTTAATTAGCCCTCCTGGCATCAGGCTGAAATATGTCTCAAATGAAAGAGGAGACCCCACTGGTAAGTTTTTGCCCTGTTGGCATTGCTACATCCCGGGGGTTACCATGGCAACGGGGGTGTAAACAAACCCTTTCAAAACCTTCCTAATCCTAATAACTGACCAGTTTCTCCCATGTAATTTACCTGTTGTCAAAGAAATTCATAACATTTATAACATATCTCCACAATAATAGATTTTCATCGTATAAAATAACAAAATTGTATGCATTTTTCACAACAGAAACATAATTTGTATAATTCTGAATGTTTTTCACATTTAAAGTGTTGCCATGGCAACTGTGTTATTACCAAATATTGTGCTATAACAAATGACAATGTTTTCTATGTTACTTCTCATCTACTCAACATAAAAACACAAACAATGTGTCAAATTGAAGGTAAATTATTTTTCTTTAACATGGTAGTTTTAAGATATCAAAATATATAATTACTATATGCCTTATTTGCATAAATGCATACGCTATAATGTCAAAAATAGCAAGTTGTCACAACCTTCTTAATTCGTGATATATATTACACTTGTAATTACTTACACAAGCTACTATAGTCACTGGGACACCATGATTCAATGGCTTTTTTTTTTGTTAGTCGTATGTGTATATTATATTGTGCTATGCCGTTGGGGTGTAATAAGATGATTTGTGTTGCACAGCCGGTATTTCTGTTTTGTTCAGAGCGAAAAACACCCTATATCCCCTAAGGTGTGGGGGTTGCAAAAGAGGTACATGTATTAAACCATGTTTAATGCAGTCTTGGAATTTCCCTTACATGTATCTATATAACATTCCCACATATTTCGCTGATATTGATGGCATATCACATAGTTTCTATAAGCATAAACTACACAATAAACAAGGTGTGAAGGTCATCTGAGGTCAAGGTCAAGGTCATTCAAGGCTACAAAATAAAGAAATCGCATATTTTAAATCGAAAAAATCACATATTTTGACTAAAACTGTTCATTTCTACGAGCATCTGCAGCTTTAAACTTTATTGATTGATTTTATCGCTATTTCCTTGTTCATTTTCGACTGTTGTCCTCCCCAGGCCATGATCAAAGGTTGATTATATGTTCTAAAACCAATATTTTACCCTTTCCAGCTAATAGAAAATTATCTACAGGCCTACCCACAAATTAGGCGTGTGGGTTGCAATACAAGCTATATTAATTGCATAATGTTGTCTTTGACTTTCACGTATCTCTAATATGTTCCGCCATATTTCGGTGTTATCGATGACATATCAATGTTCAAGCATACACTGCATAATCGAGCTGTGAAGGTCGTTTGAGATCAAGGTCATCTGAGGTCACAAAATCAAAAAAACCCTGAAAAGACTACTAAGGTAAGGGGGTTGAAGGGGACACTCGAATAACTTAATTGTAGTCTTTGAATTTTGCAAATCTCTAAAAAGTGTCGACATATTATTTTGCTGATTTTGATGCTATATCACACAGTTTGAAGCATGCACTATGCGATAAGAAAGTTATAAAGGTCATCTGAGGTCAAGGTAAAGGTCATCCGAGGCCACGAAATCGATCAAAGAGCGTATTTGACTCATTTGTAAGAGCGTATTCAGCTATAAACTTCGATTAGTAATCTTATTCTTACTGTTATGTCTATTTTCAGCTGTAGTACACCCCAAGCCATGATGAAATGACGATTCAAAGTTCCATAATTAGGCCTATATAGCTTGTATTTTATTTTTTTCTAGCCAAAAATAACTAACTACTGTTATGACCTCTAAGGCAAGGGGGTGTCAGCGACGCATTATTCACTGCATAAAGGATTTTTTTAATTTCACGTATATCCAATATCTACTCTTCTACATGATAAAGATGGTTTGAAAGTCATCTCAATTGAATGTCGTCCGACGACGCAAAATTTAAAAAAAAAACTTAATGGCTTGGAAAAATCGTCTATTTAAAAATCTTTATTTATACGAGCATTTTAGCTTTAAACTTCCTTTACTAATTACTTTCTGAACTAATCTGGCAACATGCTAAAATAAAATTTAAAATCGCATCCATGTGTGTACGATGATCCAGAATTAGGTCTTGGTTATGATACTCACAAAAAATGTTTTTATGTCTTCGCCAGTGAGTAGTGAATGAAATTTATTTTGGTAAACTTATGCGCTAACTTATATGACGATTTGCTTTACTGGCTGAGATAATCGAATGATCCTTATCTTGCGGAAAACGCTTTGAGTGACAGAATCTCATTTTTACTGTCCGATATTATCTTTTCACTGGCTGAGATCACTTTTTACTGGCTGAGATAATCATTCCACTAGCTGAGATAACTATCTATTTTTGTCGATATCATTTTTAACTGGCTGAGATCACTTGTTTATTGGCCGATTTCACCTTTTCTTTGACCAATATCACATTTTGACTAGCTTTACCCCTTAAATCACTTTTTGACAGGTCGAGATCACTTCTCATTGACTGGGATCACTTTTTCAATGGTCCTGATCAATTTTCGACTGCTTGGGATCACTTTTTCGCTAGCTGATATCACTGGTCGTGATCACTTTTTCACTGGCTGAGATCACTTTTTTAATGACCAAGATCACTTTTCGATTGGCTGGAGTCGGCTGTTTGTGGTCAATAAAATCACCAAAGACAGAATTGATGAATCTTATCAAATACCTCAAACTTTACATACGTCATTACGTCGATGACGCAGTGTTGGTTGCTAAGTCAGCAGGAGATATACATTTTTTGGATGTAATCAGTGTTTATTGTGAACAGTGGGAACTAAATGTCAACGTATCTACGACCAAGATAATCTTTTTTAAGAAGAGGTACACGAGAAATCCCTACATCTAATTTTGGTTAGACACAATAAAAACTAACGGATCATTATAAATACTTACCGTGTATCCCAGCGCATTAACATGCATGCACTTATATTTAAAGATGCACTTAGTTTTCGAAAGAAAATAATTGCATGCACTTATAATTATTCGAACATGAAAATATTTTTTTTAATTTCTTAAATTCTTTTATTTAAAATAGCTAGCGTTAGTAATCACTGACTTGAAGTTAAGTTGCGTGAGTGACTCCGGGAGAATAGGTGTTGACACTACCTGAGCTCTCATATATCACACCTCCTTTGTCAACTCTTTTCAGCTATCACACTTATGCACTATATAGCGTTCACGGCTTGAACTGCAGGCGCATATATATATATGGAGCAATTCACTCCTAATATCTACCCGTTAAGAGCTGAAAACAATAATGTAGTTTGTGTTCACGATCAATTTCATAAATTATTTAATTATTATGGACATATACTAATAAGGGTTTCTAAAATTCGATACATATTACCTGCAGTACATGGCTGAGCAGAGAGCTACACAGTTGTGCACGTAGTAAATTTCGAATATAAGTACGTGCACGTACTATTCGAATATAAGTGCATGTACTTATATAAGAACGAGAAAATTTTAGGAGCCATACATAAAACAGTCGATTTTCACTTAAAAATGCAAGCACAGGATATCTTATTTTCAATTACAGCGGTAAATTTATTAAAGCCCCAAAATGCTTTATTTGTATGTTAAAGATGCAGCCAAATTATCCTTTTGTAGTAATAAGAACTCTTTCAAGCAGCAAATTAAGCAAAGATTATCAGACCAGTTTAGACAATAATGGACCCCAGCAATGCACTATTCAAATCAAATTTAAAAATTGCAGACTATTTAACAACTTTAAAGCGACAAAATCAGGCTAAAATCATCATATGACCATATTAATAAGCGAAAATAAAAATACTGTTTTTTTTATGATTTTAGCTGATTGTGTCGCTTTAAGCTATAATAACCTTCCGTTTGAAATCGAATAACATAAAGGTATGCCCCGATAACAGAAAAAAATGTACCTGATATGCGAGTGATTTTCATTTTAATATGGATTGCCCACATTTTAAAACATCGGGAAGCAAATTCATACAAATAATCTTTACTATCGGCCCATCAACCATTACATTAAGTAAATTAACAAACAGTGCAAGCATACTATAATTGAACAACCTTTGTAAATATATCACTATTGTACTGGAATCCTTCAAATTATGTATACATATAATAACACTGTACCTATTGTTTGCAGAGATCCCTTTTTCATAGGCCCAGATTACTTTTACACCCATGGAAATCACTTAAAGACTGGCCGAAATCATTTTTTACTGACATAGAACACTTTTCACTGACTGCGACCGCTTTTTCAATGACCAATATTACTTTTCCTTTCACTGAAATCACTTTTTACTAGTGGAAATATCTTTTTCTGTGACCGACTTCACATTTTTGCGGGCTGAAATCACTTAATTACCAGCTGATATCACTTTTTCAAAGGCCGTGATTACCTTTTCAACAGCAGATATCACTTTGTGCATGGCTTAGATAACTTTTTAAGTGTCAAGCTACTTTTTTTTGAATGGCTGATATCACTTTTGTTTACTGGCTGAAATCATTTTTTACTGGCTGAGATCACTTCTTCGGTTACGTACTTCACTTTTCATTGTCTGAGATCATATTTTCACTAGCGTAAAACGCTTTTTAACTGGCTAAACTCACCTTTTCTCTAGCCAAAATCACATTTTGTTGGTTGAGATCACATATTCGCTGGTCGAGGTTATTTTTTCAGTGACTGAGATTACTTTTTCACTGGCTGATATCACTTGTTCATTGGCCGAAATCATTTTTTGCCGACTGAGATCACTTCTTCACTGGCTGCGATCACTTTTTACTGGTCGAGATCACATTTTCGATGGCTGAGATCACTTTTTCATGGGCCGATATGACCCTCCCACTGACTGAGATCATATTTTGAGTGTTTCAGATCACTTTTTGTTGGCTGAAATCACTTTTGATTGTATAAGATCACTTTTTTTCACTGGCCTAGATCGCTTTATCACTGGCCGAGATCCATTCTTCACTGACTGAAATCACTTTTTCACTGACCAAGACCACATTTCCATTAACTGATTAACTGGAATCATTTTCTTTTGGGCCGAAGTCTGTTTGCAACCGTCTGAATTTACTTAGATTGCTTAATAATATCGCCTTTTATAGTGACTGACAGCTCAATTAAACATGATTACCTATTCAATGGCTCTAAAGATCATGTTTTTCGGAAGTCGAGATCATTGGCAATACCTTTTACTGGCTAACATCACTCTTCACTGGCTGTGAAAACGTTTGTACTGGTTCAGATCACTTTTCATTGGCTTAGATAACTCATTCACTGTCCAATATCACTTTTCGCTGATTGAGATCACATATTCATTGGTTGAGATCATTTTTCCAGTGCCTGAGATTACTTTTGCACTGGCTGTGATCACTTGTTCGTTGGTCGAAATCTTTTATCTTCATCCGTTGAGATCACTTTTTCACTGGCCTAGATCATTTGTTTACTGGCTGTGATCACTTTTTAACTGATTTAGATGATTTTTCACAATGGCTTAGATTACTTTTCTAGTAGTCACTATCTCTTTCATTTCGGCTGAGATATATTTTTCGCTCGCTAAGATCATTTTTAATTGACGATATCACCTTCTCACTGGCCTGGCCAAGGTCACTTTTTCACCGAGCGAGATCAATTTATTGTCACTGGTTGAGATCACTTTCTCATTTGCTCAGATAATTATTTTTTGTAGCCGAGATGACGTTTCGAATGGCTAAGATCAATATGCCAACGGACAAGATGTAATTTTCAGTGAGTGAAATCACTTTTAAATTTGAGCGAGATAATTTTTAAAATATTTAACTAGTGGAATATATGGCCGAGGTTACAATATTGATAAAGTGATATTCTGATAAAGTGCTGCTGCATAAACGCTATCAAATCTAATAGTAACATACATAATTACATTCATTCAAATGTAAAATTGTATTTTAATCGAGTGTAGACACAGGGTTTTATTTTTCTCATTGATATAGATACGATATTTTTATCAAGATTTTTATTGTTTTTGTTGTCACAAGGCATATGATTTGGTGTTTGAATCATATAGTTGAGTCTTTTATTACAAAAAAAGAATGGGGAAATGCTTTTTTTTTTACAAAATGGCGGTCATCCTAAATTTTCTCATTTTCACTAAATTCCATTGATAAACGTTTGATAATTATTTTAGAAATCATAGATTTTCTAATTCCCTGTTAGAAATACATAACCAGTGACATATTGCCTGGAGTTGAGTGGGGGAAGCGGGGTCAGTTGAGCCAATTATTACAAACGTCCCAACAAAATCCAAATATTTCTGTATCGCACATATATTTCATGATATATTCAGTAGGAGGCTTCACCCGGGGATAAGTTGACACCTGCTTCCTTTATCATTTTTTGCCAGGGAGTGGAGTTTTGGTTCAGTAATGTTAGGCCTAGCTAACAGCAACGTTTCTTGAAGATGTCACCGCCTTCGGTTCATTTCTATGTTTCATACATTCCACTATCATGACTATGAGGAAATAATTATGTTATTTTTCCAATTTCGTGATGTCATAATTATGACCTTGACATTAACCTCAGATGACATTCAAACCATGTGTATACTTTAACCTATGTCATCTAGCATCAATATCAGCATATGATATAAAAAAAATAACGATTAATATCAACAAAATAAGTAAAAAAAAACAAATAAAAAATTATGCAAAGGTTACTCGGCGACTGTATACCGCGTCTACGACAACACCATTAGCATAAGTAATTAGGCACAGAAGTATTTTTTGTTGTCTTGACAAGTAACCGACTGTGATAGTCAAAATCAGTATTGTTTTATGTCCTGGAGTGAATTGCATTCGAAAAAACAAACAAAGTAACGATAAAATTATTAATTGGAGATAAACATATACTATAATGGCATATTGTAAATTATGATGTTTTAATCTAAATATCAGATTTTTTCACTTTTGAGATGACCTTGAGTTTGACTCAAATTACTTTTAAACCATGCCTATCGTGTAGCGCATACTTAAAACTGTGTGCTATAATATCCATATCAACCAAATATCAAAATGTTTCAGATATAAGTGGAATTTAAATACTTTATTATGCAGTGTAGGCCTATAGTCATTCATAGTCATTGATTTATCTGTTTACCTGAGCGACATCTACGTGTGGATAATGGTGTACAATGTATTTTGGCAGTCCTCTTACCTTAGTGGGTAGGTTATAGCTGGTTTTTTTACTGGAAAGAGCAAAAAATCGTCTATGGAGCCTAAATAATCAATGCATGGGATGTACTACACCCGAAAACCTTATTGCATAATGGAAGATTTTAGTCAAAATAACTGATTTTTCCGAATGAAAATTATTATGTAAATTTAAACTTGATCAATCGTTTAAAATGACTGTAAAGTACATCTATTATTATCGTTTGTGCGACAATACTGTGT
Organism: Flabesymbios commensalis; assembly: GCA_964017125.1. Taxonomy (NCBI): domain Eukaryota; kingdom Metazoa; phylum Annelida; class Polychaeta; order Terebellida; family Flabelligeridae; genus Flabesymbios; species Flabesymbios commensalis. The sequence goes on from OZ024915.1 coordinate 56,881,900, forward strand.
TAAGTTTCAACTTTAATTTTCAACTGACAATTATCTGTAAACACTTCAAAATATAATGTAATAATAAGTGGTAAAAATTAATTAGTGACATTAAATATACTGATTAATATGTGTTTATTTATTATGAAATATTAGACATGCATGCAAATTAGGTATATGCTAATGAGCTCATTTGCATGTTTAAATATAATACATATATGCCACAGTGAATTTCCTATAATTTTATACCTTGTTTGTATTTGTATGCCGAGTAGTTTGCAAATAGGAGCCACAAATAATGACCACGTGTAATATATATCAGGAATTAGGAAGAATGTGATAACTTGTTCCTTTTGAAGCTATAATTTGCAAATAAGGCATATGATAATTATATAATAGCATGTTAAAAATGCCATATTACAGGAAATTAAATAACCTTTAATTTGACACATTGTTTGTGTTTTTATGTTTAATAGGTGTAAAGTAACATAGAAAACATCACCCTTTAGTATAACACGATAATTGATAAGAATGTGGTTGCTATGGTAACACTTTTAATGTAAAAAACGCTCAGAATTATTCAGATTATGTCTTTGTTGTGAAAAATACATAAAATTATGTTATATAATTACAGCAAAATCAATTGCTGTGACTACAAATAAATCACATGGGAGAAACTGGTCAGTAATTAGGTTTAGGAGAGTTTTGAAAGGGTTTGTTTACAAGTGTAATATATATCACGAATTAAAAAGGTGGTGACAACTTGTCATTTTTGACATTATAGCGTATGCATTTATGCAAATAAGGCATATAGTAATTATATATTTTGATATCTTAAAACTACCATGTTAAAGAAAAATAATTTACCTTCAATTTTGACACATTGTTTGTGTTTTTATCTTGAGTAGATGAAAAGTAACATAGAAAACATTATCATTTGTTATAGCATAATAATTGGTAATAACGCAGTTGCCATGGCAACACTTTAAATGTGAAAAACATTCAGAATTATACAAATTATGTTTTTGTTGTGAAGAATGCATACAATTTTGTTATTTTATACGATGAAAATCAATTATTGTGGAGATATGTTATAAATGTTATGAATTTCTTTGACAACAAGTAAATTACATGGGATAAACTGGTCAGTTATTAGGATTAGGAAGGTTTTAAAAGGGTTTTGTTAGACCCCCGTTGCCATGGTAACCCCCGGGATGTAGAAATGCCAACAGGGCAAAAACTTACTAGTGGGGTCTCCTCTTTCATTTGAGACATATTTCAGCCTGATGCCAGGAGGGCTAATTAAACTCGAAAAATTAGGGTCCTGGCCGCTCCCCTATTAGTCTTACTTACCAATTGTTAGACCATTTGGCATATAGTAAATTGATAACTATGACGCTCCTCTATAAGCCCATTGATGTCATCCAGCTTTACTTGAAATTCCACTATATGTCAAATGGTCTAACTTTTGAAATACTCAATGCAATTCCATGAAATTGTTAGGCCATTCAGGGTAGTCCCTAGGGTAAGACTACAGGCCCATAATAGGTACATCACAAAAAATCATTTTGTGATTTTGTGTTTTTTTCCATGATTTATGTGAATTTGAGAGACACAGCAATAAGAGGCATATTTTCTCTTTTTGATTGTTCTTTTTGCTCATTATTACTGGTAGAAATGAAGCCATCATTCTAGTATTAAAAGCATTATTTGTTATGAAGGGCACTTTTAACACATTTGCTGTGGGTTCCCATCATTAGATTTCTCGCAATTATGAACTAGAGCCTGACGGCACTAAAGTAGAGCTTGCGCCGACCTTCAGGTTCAGTGTTCTAAGGACAGCTAAAATGCAGCTCTCCCACAATTAAAGCTAAAGCACAATTTTGCTTATTTTAATCAAGAGATCAGGTCATAGAAAATTGTGTTTTAATTTTGTATTTTACTATTTAAAGTATTAAAACCCAATGGGGGCTACTGAACGCTGAAACCTAAAGTTTGAAGTCTAAAGTCTGAAGTCTAAACTTTTCAAGTCTGAAGTCCAAAGTTGGAAGTGTAAAGAAATCTAAGAGTATATTGTCCAAAGTCTGAAGTGCAAAGATCGAAGTGGAATGTGTGTAACACAAAGGATTCATATAGGCCTGATATATGGCATAGCTGTCAACTCACAATACCGCTGACGCACGTTGTGTGTCGGCAGGTGTCCCCTGAGTTGAATACTCAACTACAGCAAATATGAGACATCCACCCAATGTTGGACTAAAGTTGGGCCAGCATCGTAGAAAATGGATCAACATTGGACCAGCATTGGGTAGATGATTTATTACTTTTTTCACGCCTCAACTCAGTCGACAGTAGGCCTAAACCTACACCTATTATCCCTAATAAACGCACCCCCCCCCCCTCCCCCAATAAACAATAAAAATTTCCAGGTAATCTGTTACACTTATTCTCAGTGTTCTGTCTCTGACCATCTAATGGTGGCAGTGTAGTAATCTGTATAACCAGAAAGTCAGCTGGCTTAAAAAAATCAGTCAAATTTACCACACACTAGCTTGCCGCTTGTAGACGTGTGTAAGGCCTACAGGGATGAGCCACGGGTCAGCCGTGTGGTAAGCGTGGGTGTAGAACTCTTACTGTAAGCTCGGTAAGCACTGTCACATGTAGGCCTCTAGCCTAGTTGTTGTATATTAGGGGGCCTATGTCATTTTAACAATGGGCCAACATCCAGCATGAAGCCAGCATTGAATAACACCTATGTTTGTTGGGTGATTAATCAACCCCTCAGTCCCGTTGCCTTGAAAACGATCCTTACAGTCCCACCAAACTATTAACATTGTAGGGCTACAATCAACATGCAAGTTAATAGGACCTACTTTCAACCTGTAGGATTTGGTGATCATCTGTTTTAAGAAACACACAGTCTAAGAGTTAATACTATTTCAATGAGATTACATTCATAACATTTGCTTTTAAATTTTTATTTGGCAATCGTATTATTGATCAATCCAGGTGTTTCGTGTTGAGTTAAGAGTGTAATGTGTATGACACCTTAACAGGGCCATAGCGAGGACATGGTCAGCCTTGATATGACATAGCTATTTTTCACACGTAACGTGGGCACCTGCAAAGGCTGCAGTTGAGTTGTATCAAAAGGACTGCAGCTGAGCGTGTCAGGTTTGTTTACAAAAGTGACTGTTCATTGCACTTGCTCATATTTTGGCCGTCAGTTGCTTGATTCCTTAATTTTGTGTGAATATATGTCGCCAGAATGCGTTATTTCCCCCCTACAGAAATGGCCAATTTGGCGGCAGTGCACCTCCGTAACAAGCTGGGTACGGGCCAGTGTAGGCCCTATACATGTCTATAGCAGAGCACGGCTCACCCTGAACAGATCTAGCCTGTGCCGCATGTGGTCAACAATGTGTGCTGCTGAGGAGGTCACACATGACGTCACCGAACTGACCTTATGACACACTTATCAACCAGTAGAGGAGGTAGGTAGATTTATGTACAGATATACTCTGTAACATGTTTAATGCAGCTGATGGCTGCCGTTGTCTCACAGAAAAACAGATATTTAACCGTGTTTATCTGATCATCTAAATACGAATCTCAAAATATGAGTTCGTAGTGCATTGAAGAAAGATCTTTTTAACAGACACGTGGTGCTAGATATGTTCTCAGTTCAACAAATTTAACGTAATTGTCGTGGACTTATAGACACAGAAAGAGAGTGAGACATGGGCTATGGTAATAGTAGAGGTTGCCATAGAACCCTCTATTAAAAATGATGCCAGCTCTCGCCTTTAATTTCACAATAGTTGCAACAAATGCTTGAAGAGGTAAGTAGAACAGGCATGCGGTGGCCCTTCGGAGGCTATGCCCAAATTTCTGATTATTATCATGGTACAGTATAACTTGTCTTGACCGGTCACCAGTTTGAACGGCCACCTCCACTCAACGGTCACCATTTGGAGTTCCAAATGCATTTTCTGTATAAATGACCTCCAATGACCGGCCACCTCCATAACGCGGCCACAGCCAGTGATTTTTTAGGTCATATTTCGACCTCCAATTACCGGTCCACTATATATCTGCGGCCACTTTATGTCGGCCAATATAATAAAATCGTCAGCGGGAATGACAGACATTGCGGCGAAAAAATGATAAGTGCTGCGTAATTTTTGCATTGATTTTTGTAATATATAGGACACGGCCAGTGATTTTCCAGGACCAAATCAATATTTGACCTCCAATTACCGTTCAATATATATATATATAGGCCTATATATGTTTATTATATCATCAGCGGCAGCGTGAATCTACTCTAAAGATCCTACTGGCGTTACTTTTGTACAGGTTCATAAACGGACACGGCAAATAATAATAAACTTTTGAACATCATATTACCGGCCACTATATCGGTCAAGAAATCAACTTTTGACTTTTAATCACAGGCCACTAATATATCGGCGGCCACTATAATAATAATAATATACAGTAGGCCTACAGTACTTATAGTACATGTCAGCCAAAACGCTTAAACTGTATCTCAGTCAATATAATAAAATCGTCAGCGTGAATGCCAAACATCACGGCAAAACAGTTTAATTCATTTATCAAATTTCTGAACGAAATAATACCGATCAGTGGCCACTCTATGCCGACAAATATAATACAATGTTCAGCGTGAATCGCGACATAGATGTCAACGACGATTACAACAGGTCTAGACTGACCCTATGAACCCCTGCGGTATCTTTACTGTTGCACATACCCATATATATGTGTATCAACCTTTACCTTATTAGTAATTTGTGTAAAGATGCATTAATAGCACATCCACTGTTGTGTTCTATGTAGATAAATCACATATTTTATTTTGACTATAATTTATGCCTTACGTCAGAGTGCTGATAGTGTGAATAAGGTGATTATTAAAATATCAAGATGTTAAATATTACGTCACCACGCCTTAGATGGGATGTATATGGGTAGGCCTACGTTGTTGCAATTCCATCATATGAGTAGAATCACTATTTTGTTTCATTTGTGAATGAAGAATTGTTACTTGTTTACATCCAATCAGTGGTTTTCGTGGTGAAAGGGTGTAGAATTCTTGTAAAGATTTCTTGTTGAATTAAATTTTACATTAACCCATGAATGCATGCACCAACAAACACGTGATACTATCCCAATGATGAGTTAATGCCGGTTCAGCGTTGTAGACGCAAAACCGTACAACCTTACTAAACGGAACGGCCACCCTTAGTCAGGTATAAGCAGGCAGTAGGCCGGCGGGCCAGGCAGGCCTAGGCCGGCTGGCCAGAGGTGTGAGACCCCCCTCCATAGGTGTGATAGCCTCCCGCTAGCACTGAGTGGGAGGGGTACTAGGCTGAACCCTACCCCTCCGCTCCACGGGCGTAGTACTGGCACCCAGCGCCTACTACAGGAGGGGGGAGGGGTAGCACATCGGCTTGTTCAACACCAGGCCTCAGTTCTCCTTATCCAATCGAGGAACATGCATGAATTAAAACATAATTATCGTTATCCGATAGGCCCAGTTCTATAGCGGTGGTCCGAGTGGGCATGATCAGCATAATTATGGGCGTGGTTATCAACTCTGAATATCAACATGTGGTAAAAAACAACAAACACTTTATTATGACTAAATATTTTATTTGACGGATATGATAAAACAACAATACATTCGTTCCACACAGTAAAATATATGGTATCAGAAATAATGTATTTCTGATGGTATATAATTCAATCGCCACAGACAATTATTGTAAAGTAATACCCTCGAATCACTATCTAATTTATTTACAGATTATATTTAGCAATTTTTTTTTTTTATAATAATTACCCGTCATTTGTGCAGGCAATTATAAAGACATTATTTTGTTGAAACTACTAACTAGTAATAATGAGGTTCCAAATATATAAATGTGCTTCATATTGACTTATAAAAATGATTAATTCTTGTTATGGGACTCAGCGACATGGCTGTCTAATTTAATTTTTGAGCTGAATTTGATAAAAGTACCCAGTTCGCTGAAACATAAACCACATATAAATGTTGCATGCGCCCTAGAAATATGATCATTAAGCATTTTCTGTGTACTTGCTATAAATGGGTTCCCAATCCCTTCTTGAATACAATGACTGCAGACCATAGTAACCTCAATCGAATTTACTTTTTTATTAGTCGCTACACGTCTGCGTTTCAACTTAGGTTCATTTTCTGTACCCTCCCCTGCTTCATTCATTTTATTTTCCAGTTTATTAATAGCCTGTTCTTGTAGTTTACATATATTTGTACCGCGTGTGGCCGTTCTAGTTCGCTTTCTGCCACAATGACGCCCTCGTGCATTAGATGGAAACTCTACCTTAGGGACGTAAGGGTCAGCGCAGTTTAAATTTTGCTGTGTGAGTGAGTACCTATTCTCTAGCGATGGACCCCCCACCCGTCTCTTGCCGGCGTTGTGTGGAGCTCGTTTTGGAGGTGTCCCATTAAATGTTGTGGATTGAAAAGGTCCGCTGTGTAGAGTTGTGAGAATTTTACCTTGTTTTGCAAAGTTAACCTCAGTAGTACTAGCCTCGTGTGATTGCGCTATTAAATTGTTAACTACATCTAGATTTGATTTGCCGAACATTTCGCGGTGATTATTTATTTTAAAGTATTCAGCCAGATAAGGTGTGAGAGTGGGCACCATATACTTACCCAGATTCAAAATTTTTTCTTCACATTTGAGGTTAGGACGACTGGCGTGCACGGCGTATAAATGCTTACATAAGTACGGTTGACCTTTACTGATAAATGACTTACAACTACAAATACCCAGATAAAGATTACATATATGTTGATAAATAGGGACATTTTTATATTGGGGTGGGAGGTGTAGTTTCATCTCATCACGCCAAGCTGCTGAAGCAGCGTGATTTAAATCATCTAAGAAATATGTGGTTTGGCCTGAGTGTCATAATCATGATCACGGCGAGAGTTGGGATCGAACAGAGGAGGTGTGACTTGCATATTTTGACACTTAATATGATGCTGAGACGTGACTAAAACCCAGCCATGTACTTGAAAATGTTGCAAGCAGTAAACACCATTATGATCCAGAATGTATAAAGCGTTACATATCTCATCTATATGCCCACCCTTGACCCAATTTATTTTATGTTTAGTTTCACCAGCGTTTTCTCTACTTAACTTAGCATCCCTGTACAGAACACTATCTAACAACAACCAAGTAATTGATGACATTTTCTTATTAATCACACTGTTTAAATCTGTACTATCTATTTCTTTAAACTTACGCTCTGTTATGTTGCTGGTTGTGGCTAAAGGTGAAGACCTCACGTCTGGATGGAGATGAAAGAGAATTTCTGCTGACATAGCCTCTTTCCAGGGATACGAAAACCAAGAATTTTGCAAATATGATTTCAGCTTCTCTTTGCACTCATTCGGAATTATTTGTGTGGGCAAATCTGAAATGAAGTTTAAATATGCTATGATTAACCTATCTAACACAGACGAGCTCCACGCCCGCATAACACTTTTAAACCCTGTTAACAATGGCTCCATAATATTTTTTAAACTCGGATCCTGCTGAATATGTTCTCTATAAGCAGCCAAACCGTGGAAATTACACAATGACGTTTCCAGATTTTGATTAATTACGGCATTACGCATATCGCGCGCCTTGTCATGTTGCACTAATGGTTTAAATTGGTTTTCCATTGCACATGGTGGTATCCTGAAAAAGCCGTCACCATCATTAAACACATACATTTTTTGGTTGTGTGTGCATTGTGTGGAACATTTCACGTTAGCTTGAACCATTTGCACATTTTTTATATGTGTTGTGGTGTCTTCTTTATTAGAAATACTTACCATGCCGAGTTTACCCTTATTAGCGTTATCACAAAAAGTCATAGCTGTGGTTTTAAATCTAGCGGACATAAAATCATACTTAGTGTCGTAACCAACCACACCCCGCTATAGTCTAATAAACATGATAGATTTTCTTCTGGTGCTAATATAAAATGATATTGTCTATTTTTATCACTAACACCCCGTTGAAACAAAATTACTTTTTCATTGTTATTTTCTAGAATCTTCTCAGTGTCACGCCAATCAGATGATACTCCCACGCAATCTTTTTTCCCGATTGCCGGACCTAACCTGTTTCTGTCGACACTTCTGCATCTATTTTCAATCTTACTCATGGACACATCTAAGCTATTGTTATTGTTGCCGCTTACTAGATGATTACTTGATTTGCAATTTGCAGCGTTCATTTGCTGCGGTGTACACCTGGTATATGTTCGCAAGAGATCGATTTTGTCCCGTGTATTTATATTGGGTTTTCTACCTACCTGAATCTCTTCTTCACGATGATAGATGTTATTAGTGCGGTGTATAAAGACAATCCACAAGTTCGGATTGTCTGTATATCGCACTAGTTTAGTGGCCCATTTACATACCTTATGCTTGTTTTCATTTTGAACATAATGTCCGCATGTTGAACATTTCTGGTCGGTTGCAATATGGCACTGTGAAATTAAGCAGCCACAGTCAGCCCGGCATTCACTAGTTTTTGAGGAACAATGCACTTCCATGGAAATAATACACTTACCGTCATTGATAGTTTCATCAGAGTTCAACAAGTACTTATCATCTGGACGGTGGCTCCATTTACTTTTTTCCAGATTTGCTAGCGATGCTAGTATTACCCTATCGTCATGCTCTCTTTCTCCTTCAATATTTTTGTTTCTCCTATAACAAACTCGTGTATCAAACTTAAAACTGGACACATAATTACATGCATCTGCTAGTGACAAATCATTAATTTTAATCCACACACCATGCGAAATATTGTCTTCTGTCAACCAATTGCAAAAAACGTTGATCCGGCTCTCGGCCCGGGGTAGGATCCCGGACACGATGATGCGGACGCCTGGCAGCAGACGCAACATGCGTGATACCAGACTCCGTGCGTCCTCCACTATCTGTCCAGGAGCAGCACCCCGACCAACACTGTTGGTCCCCAGATGCAAGATAACAGTCTGAAAACATACAAAAAATCATTGTCAGTGTATCGCCATAAAATCACAACAACAAAGTAATCAATAAAAATAGATGCTTTATAGATACAATCTACATTTGTTCCTGGCACAAGTCACAAATTTGACATTAAAAGTCATAAAACCATTTGAGCGTAGCAAATAAAGAAACTGTCTTTCACTTTTAATTTTTTTTTAACCCTTCAGTCCCTGAAATTACTAAAAAGAATGTTATATTTTGTTTTCTGTTGAAAGATGTTACACAAAAATAAAACATTATTTGTGCCATTCACACAAGACATGGACCTGACCTGAACGATACAGCTTATTTTAACTATCTATATTCTTGAATTCATTACATTTCTATCACCTGTGGACTAAACGACTGAAGGGTCAAAACAGAGCTTGGCAAAACGGTAGTTTTTTATCCAGGACACCGAATTTGGGTGAATAAAAGAAATCTTGACCTCACGATTTAATGTAATAAATTTAATTTAAAAATATTAATCAAATTGGCTTTCAAGGGCCTATCAGTGTGAATTACGCCGCATTTTGGACAAATATCTGTCCGTCTGGTACCTAGAACGTCTAACGGTCATCAAAAGAAATGTGTTGTTATGTTTAATCGGTACGTTACGTCACGATGATTGCGATGGTGCGAGGCAATCATGTGACCATTTAGCACCTGGGAATTGAAGAGAATATTATTAAAGTGTTAATAATTCATATAGTTTCAAATACATGTACTCTTTCCTTGTGAAAGAAGATACAATAACAGTGATTCAGATTAATGTAGTTTACAGGCGAATTACAAGTGCTTGACTCTGTGTGCCGGCGCTCTGGTACTTACAATGTCAAAAGTGATTAAAGATAAGCGCTGTTATATGTACATAGCACGCTACGTCATTTAAAAAATATAAAAATGTTCTTCACATCACCTACTTTGAGGGCATATCTCGCCATATCTGAAATTTGTATACTTCTCGAAATTAACACACAGCCTAATTGTGATCAAAATTAACTTATAATTCTACAAGGTTGTACACTCTATGTTAAATAACAAGATTTTTCCAATAAAATTATTAGTTATAACTATGACAATATAACACCCGTCTGCACAAACGTTGGATATGGACGAGAACATTTGGCCTAAAAAAAATGTTTGTTTGTTATCAAAACATGTGGGACCGCAATTTATTTTATGGATTTCCCCCCCCCCCCAAAAAAAAAAAGTTAAGGGATGAGTTACCGACTGTAATCAAAGTAACTATAAAAATGTTACGAAAAAGATATATCTTTATAATATACTGTAGATCTGGTAATTTTCGCGTTTTAAAATTTCCACGCATTTCTGATTTTGGGCCTTTTCATGAAGTTTAGAATTCACGAATTTACATTTTTATTTAGCAGCGCTATATTATAATAATAACTTTCGTGAGATTCGCGAAAATTGCAAATCCGCAAATATTACCAGATGTACAGTAATACCGTATTACGAACGTATAATAAAGGTGCAACTGATTTCATTTCATTCGCAAATTTTATGAATAATGTTCACATACCTTGGCATCAGCGAATCCATGTTGTATCTCTATATCACCAGAATGTCGAAAATCCGAAAAAGTGTATCCTGAAAAGGCTTGAATGAGCGGGGCATTCGAGTACCTCCACAAATACTTGCATTGCGAATCCCCGACAACGATAGTAGACTCCATAGTATCAGACAACTGAGAATTGATGTAAGCGAATAGCAGTGAAACTTGCAACGTGTACGTGGCAAATGAGAAATTTGCGTCAAAATACGCCTTCCTTATATATCCTACAATCTTTTGGCCCACCTTTGTCATTATTAACATCTTAACAGTTATGTTTAACGAGCAAAAAATGAACTTCGAGATAGGTTGCATGGCTTCCTAACACTTTGTAACAGGTTCTATGATCAACCAGAACAAACTGTGGTTGTAATAACTTGACATGGGGTATTAATGGTATGGCTTCCTAACACCATGTCTGATCAATTGATCAGAGTGTTGGAGCTACAGCATACTCGATCATCGTCTGTTATTACATTCTGTAATGTGCTACGAGCACATTTAAAAGTGTGATAGTTTACTAAAAGTCCAACATCTATTAACCTCTTAACCGCCGGTGTCGATCATATTCGGGTTCTCATTGTTTTATTAACACATTAATAACCACATTGTAAACACGTTCAAGATGATACGCTACATCAATCGGTAAGACTTGAAAATCGTTGAGCTCCATTTCGTCATATCTGAATAATTTTTCACTCACTTGAAGTTGTGGATCGCTCGCGTCAGCGAGACACAACTTAACTTATAGGCTTAAAATATCTATAGGCTTAAACTTATAGGCTAAACCGGGCCAGGAGAACCTCCACCCTCAGGAGGTTCTCCTGGCCCAGTTTAGCCTATATGTGCACAAAGGTGGCCTAAAGCCCGATTCATTTCATTTTTTGACACAACTTGAAGTGGGTGAAAATTTAAAATAAAAAAATGGCGTTTAAAGGGTTAAGGAGTTTGTATATTCAAAGACTTTTCCCCTTTTTCATTACTTCCGAGACTAATGTAATGATCTGTTACAGAACTAGCTCGTATAATACACATATAAACACATTAATTTGTACCAGTGTAGGCCTATATCTAGATCAGGGCGTGGTTAAAACGTTAACGAACTTGCAATCCCTTGACAAATTACCATATTGCAAATATATCTTCTATAATTGGCTGGCCGTAGTATCTTGTGGCCCGTGTGGGCTACCCCCCCTCCATAGCCTATGGAGAAGGATGGAGTGGTCAGTGGCTCTGTGCCGGACCCCACCCCGCTAACACCTACCCCCCCCCCCCCCTGCGCCCCCGCGTTCACACTTATACCGGTAGCCAGTGGCCGTTCCGTTCCGTAAAGAAAGTGCCTCGTGCGTTGTAGACGGCGGACCAACATTGATACGACAATGCGGCGATGTCACGTGATTGATGGGAACACCACACGTAATATCTCGCAACATATCGTTACATGCGCGATGAACGACGAGACGTGACGATGACCTGTGGGCGGGCGTTGTTGACCAATCACAGTGAGATTATGCAGGCCCTCAAATGATTGACAGCTCAACCAGCAGTGACAGCAGGCCTTGAATCAGACGTTCAACCAAGACAGCTATTGTGTTTTATTATATTATCTCGCTTCTTGGCGCTAAACATTTAATTAGCGTGTGGCACCAACAAACACCCTCTACTAGCGTCAAACTACATGTATTATTGATAAAGAACCATTATTACGGGTGGTGATTAGCAACTCGCATGAGCTGGTCAAAGCACAAATCCATATACATATTTTTCGAAATATATTTTATTAATATGATTGAACATAATTTTTTTATTATCATTTTTTTAATATCATTTTTATAATGTTTGAAAAAATTGTAAGGAATGAGTCCTTTGATTTTGTAACATGAAAAAACGCGTAGACAACGGAGAAATCTGTAGAATGTATAAATATGAAATGTAAATATTATTATTGTTTTAGTGCACAGGTTTGAAATCATGATGTGCAATGTCACTATCTGTAAGATCATAGCAAAGAGGAAAATAACAATTTGTTGCAAGCATGTGTTTTAACACGTTTCATAAGTAAATTTTTTACTCAATTAATCTCCGTTGAGACTTAAAATCTAGTAGGGTTCAAAGTGTTAATTTGCACAGTCTGACGAGGAAGTTAAGCACTGTGAAAAACCCTACTCTATTACTGCAGTAAACAGGAGACGGCAACCCCCATGCTGAATCAATGGTGGCCCGCCATCTGCGACGTCGAACCAGCAACAAATCAACAGTGGGTCACCGTGCCGGGCTCAATCAAGAGGCATTTGACCATTGCTATGCCAATGCCGGGTTAACAGCTCACGATGCTGGCCCAGCTTTTACACAGCGTTGTTCTTCTCTCCTGTGTTATCTTGGAACGGCGAGCACACCTTTTACTGCCTGGCCAGAGAACAGTCAAATTTATTTTTCGCTTGAAACATATTTTTTTACTCTGGAAATAACTACACATTTTTTTGGAAGGCAATATATTAATATATTACAATGATTTGTTGGCAATTTAATTCGCATACCGACACTTAACGTACCATTAGATTTAAAAAAAATTTAATATATATTTTATATACACCTAATATTTAAAGGGTGCCGATTACCGGTCACTAGGACACACTCATACTGATATATAGAGCCAAAAGACAGTATCTGTTTACCGGAAAACTAAGCAGCAGCAGACAGATCTCCACGTGTCGTGCACGTATGTATGTTTCTTAGTTTGGGCATACTATTATACTTTATGGCGGGCGGCGGCAAACGGCCGCGTTTGTTTCACGCCGCCTGCCAGTACATATAATACAGTTTTGAACGGCCACTTTCGGCTTGCATTAGTGGTGGCCGCTCAACTGTATGTGCATAGGCCTAAGTACTGTTACTGTATTGCGGGGTGCCCTGCTGTATCTGAAAACTAAAACGCTCAATATTCTTCATCTCATCAGTTTTCATTAGCTGCTTTAAAAAGTTCAAGTTTCTGGATGATTTTTTGGACTCTGTATCCCTGCTGAAATTCGCAACATTGAGCCTTGAGGTCACGACTTTTGGAAGTTTCTTATAATTTAGCTCAGATTTTGATCTAGCGCAAGATTTTTCTTGCTCAGTGAAAACAGTGGAATGTGGTCAAATATTTCTTTTAGTATGTCGGCAGTTACGAAAAAGGCAGAAGGTAATCGTACGTGATTATGATTATCAAATTATGATCTCATTGAAAGACAAGCGGCATCCAGAACACAGTTGCAGCACGTGCACGACATTCCTGGAAGCAATAAGGCTCCCTGTGAGTGAATTATTCCAACCAATTATTGTTTTTCTTTAGAATATTTAATCGCAATATTGTGAGCTTTATCACGTATATCATCTCATTTAAATTATATAAGCGGCTATTTAATGAACGTATTTTGGAAAATTGTTATTTGAAGAACCATCATCGAGAGCCCATGTAATGCTATCTATGGATTAGGACCAACATCAACTTTACTCCTTCCAATCATAGTTCCCATGTAAAACACAATGGAGCGATTTTTGCTTGGATATGGTAAAAGTAATCTTGAATTAGAAAGCAACACACAGCAGACAGCAACAGAGAGAATAAGAGCTCGAGGAGAAAGAGCAAAATAGAAGAGTGAAACAATGTGAATTTCATCAAACCAAAAGACTGCTGTTGACTACATGTATGAATACATCTATAGAAACTACAATGTCTTTATTATTTATTATTTTTTATTCGGGTGCTGCATACACAGATCGATTTTTTTGTATGCTTGTTCAAATCAGCAAGGGCCTGTTCAACATAAAATTTATAGAATTTTGATGGCCTGTTGTTAAAAAAATACAATGTTCGGACCCTGCTATTACTAAATAGACAATTTAGAGTCTATAGCATATACTATAGTCGGATTCACATTAACCGTAGTGAATGATTTTCGCCGATTTCTCAGTAAATTCTCAACCAAATTTTCCTGAAATTCTACAAACACTATTTGCAATTCATGTGGTGACTACCCTGAAGGTTTCGCAAAGTTTTGATAAGTATTTTAGAAGACAATTTGACATGTAGTAAATAAAAAAATGTTGCCCTCTATAAGCCCATTAGCTTCGTCTCAGAATTTTATTACATGCCAAATGGTCTAAGTTCTAGATTACTTGTCACAACTTGGCAAAATTTTAATTTTCAGGGTAGTAACAACATGAATGGGAAATAGTGTGTGTATAATTTCATGAACATTGGTCGAGAAATCTGCAAAATGCATTCCCCCTGGTTGATGAATTTAATGTGAATCTGACTATACTCGTCATCAAATTAAAAATGATTTTTGTCATTTTTAAACTGATTTCAATGAAATTTCATTGAAATCAGTTTGCAAAGGCCATTTTCAGATTCACATTAAATTCATCAAATAGGATTAGTTAATTTCGCCGCTTCCTTAGTCAATTCTGAACCAATTTTCATGAAATTTTACACACACTATATTCTATATTCGCGTTGTGACTACCCTGAAAGTTTCGTGAAGTTTTGATAAGTATTGTGGAACTATTTGACATGTAATAAAATTCTGAGACAAAACAAAAAATGGGTTTATAGAGGGCAACATTTTTATTTATTTACTAGGTCCACATATCAAATGGTCTAATTTCTAGTGCTCGATTTTTAGGAAAGCCCGGTTGCCTGAGGCCCCTGAATTTACTGCAGTTTTCTCTATTATCTGCATGACTGTGCCCTTGTGGCTCACTAGATTTTGGCCTAATGCTTCTATTTAACAGATCAGATGTCAATTCATTGCAGGCATACAAATGAAATGACGGGCTCTGTAGATTTTCTAGGTGGGTGCCCTGCTGGCTCTCACCTCAAATCTTCCAAAATCGAGCACTGACTTCTAACTTCCACAAGGGGGTCATGGAAGAAGAAATTTTTTGATGGATTCTCATCCTTATAGCCATGAAACTTCCATTTTTACCCTAGGTGCGCCCCATGAGGAAGCGCAGGGTAGGCAAACAAAACTTCACCGAGGTTTTACACTGGGCAAACTAGTGCAGCCTTCCCCAGGTATCTCAATTCTTCGAGATTGACACATTGCTCTGTCCAAGCGGTCTTAATGATGTCCAGGGGTGGGCAGCTCTTGTCGCAGCTGTAACCACACTGTGGCTACCAATACAAGTTCAGTAGCCACAGAGTGGCTACCATTGGTCAACTGGTAGCCACACCTGGCTGAAGTTTGCCAATATGAATATATTATTATATTATAATTATTATAATGTGGGTGGTCTCAGTGGAGGAATGCATAGATTTAAAAAAAAGTAGGATTTGCATTAACCATGGTGAATGACTTGCACTGATATCTCAGTCAATTCTCAACCATTTTTTTTTAATTTTACAAGCACTATTTTTACATTGATGCGGGGTCTACCCTGAAAATATAATTGAAAAATATTGTATAAAATATAGTTTAAAAGTTAAGTCTATATAAAAAAGTATATGTAATAAATGTGGCCAAATGTTACCCTCTATAAACCCATTACAGCATTTGTCTTAGAATTGCATTATATGTCATGCAATGGTCCAACGTCTGAAATACTTCTCAAAACTTTCTGGGCAAAATGTTCTGGGTAGTCATCGCATTACTAGAAATTAGTGTGTGTTGAAAATTTTCTGATCAATCAGTGAAATTCATTCACCCTGGCTTATGTGAATTTGGGTAGAGTAGATCAATTTACTAAAGACTAGTGCTAAAATACAAGTACAAGTTTTGCCTACTTTAACTAGGCTATGTTATTATTCATGCTCGCAACACACATGTTGATTTCCAATCAATATATGAAGAATCGGAAATTTAGTGTGTAGGCCTATTGATAATAACAAGATAGCCAAAATGTGGAAAAAACTATAGGCCTACACAATATAAAGACAATAAACATAGGCCTACAATAAAGCTATATCAAACGTTACATCCCCTCACCAAATTGTCCAGTGTTAGCTCAGAGGTGCTTTACATCCAAACCATTGGACATTAGGACCACAATAAATTAGAAATGAATGGCTCAAGCATACATTATTGCCCTGGTCAGAATGTTTCATTGACCTGCCTGTATCCTTCAAAGAAACCAAAATATCATCAAAGTGACAAAGGGAAAGGTAAGGGGCTCATCCCACTATCTGAAAATTCAGATTATCTTGAGTTGCAGAAAATAATAGGGTTCTGTAGAAAGTGATATATAGGTAGCCTAAATGTCGCCCTGAATCTGACAAATTTAGCCGGTGTATATCAGTGGCGAATCCAAGGGGGGGTTTAAATCTTCCCCTCAGAAAAAAATCATCACCTTATTTAGGGATTTCCTTATGATTTGGTGATATACTGAGTGAGAAGCAGTGCCTTAGATTGCATGAGAAAACCTTTCGAAATCAAAAATTTCCCTCAACCCCTTTACAGTATTTTATTGCTATGTCACCTATGTGGATGTGGCGATCAAACTGACATTTAAGCAAGGACGTTGTATAGAATGCCTTGATTCAAGTATTATAATCGCCACATCAATATTATTATGTTGTGTGGCTATGTTATAGCCACACAATTATTGATGGTCGCCACATGTGGCGATGTTACGACCATTTGCCCACCTCTGATGTCCTCCAGAACTGCCTAATAGGGCAGTGGACATACCGTATTTTTTGGTATATTGCCTGCTACTGAGTATAGCCCGCAGAGGGTTAATTTAACCAACAACTGCTGCTTTGATAATAGATACCCCACACCGGTGTATACCCTGCGTGTTCTCCGCTCATCCCCCCCCCCCCCCCGCGATCTGTGATCCACTTACAACACTACAGTTGTGACGAACCTATTGTATCCTAGAGCTAGACATATATAGCAATATAAAATCTAATATGTTTTAAATAGTACTGATGCGAACATTGTGTATTATAATAATACATTATTAAAAATATTTTGGGGTATAGAACGTCCGCTTGTATAAGCCATGATGGCTGGCGAGATAAAGATCTGCAGGTTAGTGTATATTTACATGTACGCGTGTCTCTCATCAGAGTCAACTCTCATTGCGTCACACTGTGTATCCCTGCTTTGTATTGTAGTGCTTCTCCCGTCGTTGTAGGCCTATACAATGCATTGCCTGTACACAAACATCACACAAGACGATATAACACCATCGCTGAATGGCGCACAAACGTCTGCGGCTTGCTGGTGATGTCATAGACCAACCGTCTCATCTCTCTTCTGTCTGAAGACATTCTGGGGCCTGAACGTTTGAAATTTAGTCTATCATCGGAAATGTAACTGTTTTTTTTTAATACCGGTATATTCATATTTTGCCAACTCGCTTCTATCATTCTAATCCAGGGCTTCCAATGTTGCTAAATACAAAGACCATTTTATATATGGTTGTGCTCACATATTAACATGATTAAGAACCGACAAAAAAGGTCTGAATTACCGAGTGGCGGCTCACTGTGAGATATTATGGCCATCCACTAATGATAGTGAATTATTCACAGGTGACCCGCAGCCCGTGACATTAAAATGTCACACCTTCTGTGAGATATATTGGCCATCCACCACTAGCTCCCACGTGGCCGTGTGCAGTAAAGTACAGAAAAAAACATATTTAGACACGATATATAAGGACATTTAACCATGATTGTAAAGAAATTGCAATTTCGGACTTCAACAATGTATATCCCGCATTCGTTATATATCCTGCACCAAGCCTTCCAAGGAGTAAAAAGTAGCGGGTTATACACCGAAAAATACGGAAGTCTATTTTCATTTTTTTACAAAAATTAAAAAAATGGCACCTGTGTAAAAAAAAATTTCAGAAGGGGCCACAGCATGCCTGTTCAACTTACCTATTTAAGCACTTGTTGCAACAATTACAGAATTAATGGCGAGAGCTGGCACTATTTTTCGTAATTGCGAGAAATCTAATGATGGGAACCTCCGGAAAAGGTAATAAAAGTGCCATTCAAAACAAATAACTTTGTAAATTCTACAATGATGGTTTCGTTTTCTACCAGTAGGCCTAATAGTGAGAAAAAAGGCAATTCTAAACCGATTTCCTTCAAATTTTGCAAAGGCCATTTTTCTATTCAAATCCTAACAGCCCTGAAAATTCCGAAAAATTATATAGACTAGCTTATTTCAAAAGTTATACCATTTGACATGTAGTAAATTGAAATTTCGACGTCTCTATGACTATAACCCTGATAAGGCATACAAAAAAATATTGTTTGTTTCTGATTTCAGACCGACCCTATCAAAACATGTGCGACCCAAATTGATTTAATGGACAATAAAAAAATAATAAAAAAATTTCAGGAAATTCATTAGTTAAGGGATGAGTTACCGACTGTAATCGAAATAACCTTAAAAAAATATTACGAAAAGGAGAGGGGGTCAAAAAGCGTCCAAAAAATCATTATGTAATGTACAGATAAGACATGCATGGAAGTGAATTTGGTGCCAAATCAATTTTAAAAAAAATCCCACCTACCGATAGGATGAAGTGATAAGAAATAATAAAAAAAAATTCCTACCCACCCACTGGTTAACAGGTTCGATACCATGTCAATAAATACTATCGCATTTATATCTTTACCGGATGAAGATCTTCATACGCAAACATATAAATATTTTCACCGGATGTATATATTTACCTGCTATATGTAGGTATACAATGTGGCCAGGTTGTAGCACATACAACATTTTAGTACATGCACATACACAATAAGAAAAACGGGATTATGGACATATCAAGAAACGAAGCAGTACATTCACAATATATCATACTGCGTATCTATATTGCATCAGAGGAACAATATTGACTTTGCTAGACTCATTCTCTAGCTATGATAATGATCGTGCCGATATCCTACATTTCAGATATATTATGAAATGTTATTGTCTTAAAAATAAATGTTATTTTTATAAGCATTAAATTGTGTTCTTAATAATACTTTTGAAATGTAGCTTACCTCAAAATTACCATTCAACTGTGCACTATCAACCAGTGTACCTTTTCAAGATGGTGAATATTTGTATTCAAAGCCATCTAGAAAAAAAACTACACATGCAATCTACCTCTCACTAATGGAGATTGACCGGACGCGTATGTGCTACAACCTGGTCACATTGTATACCTACACTTTGTACAATATATTTTAACATATCGTCATCAGTACACAGGGGGTCTACAGACACAAAATAGTTCGTAGCGATCTACAGCCTTTTAAACAGTTTTTAAATATTTTACAATTATTGTAGCATTCCTTGTGATCTGATTAAACTTACTGAACATTCGGGCAAGGCTAAATATGATAAATAAGCTGATAATATGAAAAATAAAAGTAAAATTTAACCATAAAGAGCAGGTTAATATTTACACCTGGGTGAAAATACATACGGCGGAAGTCAGTTTGCCTTATAAAGATTTACACCCGGTAAAGATTTTAATGCGATAGTATTTATTGACATGGTATCGAACCTGGTTAAAGTGACAAACATATTTCTAGAATTTTATTACATGGCAAATGGTATAGCTTTTTAAATATAATTATGTTGGGCTTTTAATAGAAAATGGCCTATGCAAAATTTCGAGGAAATCAGTTCAAAATTGACGGAGAAATCGCCGAAATCAAGCGATCCTGGTTGATCATTTTTAATTTGATGGCGAGTATAGGCCCACAGTTTGTCCGACGGTGGAGGATGTTCCAAAATGAAAGTTAGCTTTTCTGCATAAGTCAATCAATTCTCAAGCGATTTTTTGAAATTTTCTAAACCCTATTTTCTAGTCATTTGGCATCGATTCTAGAAATTTTGTAAAAAAATATTGGATAGCTCAAAAGTTTGACCATTTGACATGTAGTAAATGTCTATTTATGACGCTCCTCTATAACATTTATAAAGCCATTAATTTTATTCCCGTTTATTCTCAGAATTGCGTTACATGTCAAATGGTCTTACTTTTGACATACTAAATGGGATTTCTCAAATTTTCAGGGTTTTGCCAAATGACTATAGGGGCCTAGTCGCCGTCAAATTAAAAATGATCAACCAGGATCGCAGGATTTTCGGCGATTTCTCCGTCAATTTTTAACCGATTAACTTGAAATTTTCCACAGGCCATTTTCTACTAAAATCCTAACAGGGGTAAACAATTCGCAGTTTAATGGGGTTATAGAGGGATGTCGTAATTTTAATTCATTACATGTCAAATGGTCTAACTTTTAAGATACGCTATAGGGTGAATATACAATTTAAGGGGTCTTTCAATCTGTAATTTTGAGAAAAATTAAGTCGCTTCAAATTATATATACTAGGGTCAGATATCGAGGGTAGGGTCTATGTGATACACAATTAAAATATCAGAGCTTAATCTAAAACAGATTTCAAAAAAAATATGTGTTCTTGTGAAGGACCAGAAAAATAAAATGTCAACTCAGCAACGAATCATATATATATATTTGATCATTTTCAAATTTTAAAGATCATAAATTGCTTTGTATGATAGTTTAGTGATATGTTAGTAGTTATAACACTTTTTGAAATAAAAATTGCAAAGACAGAATGTTCAGTTATTTTATTGTGAAATTATATAGTTGCTGAGTTGACCTTATCGTTTCTGAGTTGAAAAAGCACGATAAATGCACGTAAAAGTCATGTTTTAAGCGCATCTACGAGATCTCTAAACACTTGAGCCCCATTTTCTGAAAAAAAATTGGTTCATCATTATAAAGACAAAAAAGAAATGGGATCATAACAAGCCTAATTTGAAAATGTATTTCGGAGGTCATTGTACAATACATACATGCCAATATGATGAGGGTAAATTTGATTTAAAAATTTAACCAAGTGTTATTTGTAGTTTCATTTATGTAAACAACTTCTAAAATACTCTCTCACTCTAATTCAATCAAGAGCAGCTTCTTTTCAACTGCATTTCACATTGACGGAGTTAAAATTTCAGTTATAATTACAAAAAGGGGGACAGAAAGCAGAATTCAGTAAACTCAGCAACGTTTTTGTTTTCATTGTTGTAAAAATGTCTACATAAGCGAATACTCTCTCAGTCTAATGTAATTAAAAACATATTTTTTAATTGCATTTTACATTTATAGAGTTACATTTTTAGTCTTAATTACATTAGTGAGACAGAAAGCTAAATTTGGTCATCTCAGCAACATTTCTGAGTCGAGTGATCAACTCATAAACATTGCTGAGTTGATCGAAATAATAATGTTGCTGAGTTGTATACGGACAACATAAAACGATCTTTAATGTATTTAAAATAGATGTATCATTGCCCACCGATGCGGTAGGGGGATGGCCATCATTATCAAGCACTTTGTTCAGTTTAACATTTTTTCAATGATTTTTTGCTAAATTATGAGCGTTTCTGAGTTGACACAGAAATTGAATACGCTTCAGGGGTGATTGTTTTGGTTATAAAATAGCAGTTCAGATTGAATGTTTACAAATATTTCACCCACCTCAAAATAATGGGACTTTGCAGCTGTCTCTGCATATATCAAAGTAATTGAATGGTATCACACCACAATTTGAGGAGTTTAGATAACACTGGCGTTGCTGAGTTGACCGGTTTGCGTGAGACAGCTAAAAAGCCTCAGTAAATATATCCTTGGCAACTTTTTATATTGAGTTCATGTCTGTATATGAATAAATTCTGTTGAACGTAACAATTGCGCTACAAAATAACTCGGGGTTAAGTTATTTCCAACAGATCTTCCATATTAAAACAGTCTATGTTTCAGGTGTTAGATATTGGGAGACATCGCATTTGCGTACAAATTCGTGTATTTTAGCACATTGCATGTTGAATAAAAAAATATTCGTCAGAGATATTGAATTATTTTTTTTTCTCAGTTTATCGTATTGCCCATAGGACAATATTAAAGAAATTCGGACCCACACAATGCATAAATTCGCTCAGAATAGCCAAAAGACACTAAATGACCCTTAAATTGTATATTCACCCTATATAAGTTTACGAAATTTTCAGGGCTGTTAGGATTTGAATAGAAAATGGCCTTTGCAAAATTTGAAAGAAATCGGTTCAGAATTGACGGATAAATCGCCGAAAATCATGCGATCCTGGTTAATTTGACGGCGAGTATAGATAATAATGGTTGCAAAATTTTGTGACAATCGCTTGAGAATTGACTGACTCAGTCTTTCAGAGTCTCAGTGACTGGATACTAAAAAGCTAACTCTCATTTTGGACCATCCTCCACCGTTGGACAGACTATAATAACTGTCATAAGGATGATAAGCCCCTCAATGTCATTGCATAATTTAAAAACAACACGATTATTGTAATTGTGGAAACATAAATTGAAAGCAAGTAGGCTAACCTTCACCTGTTTTGACAGTAGGCGATAATAGAGTGACGACAAAACAGGAAACGAAAAAATGCAATATTATTTTCGCCATCACCCTGGTAGGCCGTAAACTTTCCTCTCCAAAAAACGATATTGTACAGATTGAAGTACAGTTACAGGAAACTTTATTTGTCCTTGGCTTATTTATATATTCAAATTAATAAACCTAAAGTTATTCAGTTCATGTAAACAAAACAATTCAGACCGCCATGGCTACAACCACTGACAACTGGCAAAATGCTGACGAAATCATCCAACCATGACCAAACAAACAGCACCCCGTAGAATCATGGGAACAAACTAGCCTACTATAAAAAGTACTAGGCCTAAACGTTACATGTTGCGACTTTGGTAATAATACCGTAGGCCGATATGGTAGTTTTATTCACGGAAAACTTTTATTAAGGATTAGCATAATAATAAAACGCATTTTATTAAGCTATTCTGACTCTTTATGTAAGTTAATCTAACATATGTGGAAAGGGCGCCATAAAACTTCCCACTTGTGACAACACAAAGCTAAATGATTAATATTATGACAATGTAATTAAATACAAAACTGTGACGTCACAGTCGTAGGGCCTACAACAGGCCATATCGCAGCTTTTGTCCTTAATGGACATAATAATAATAATAATAATACCCCTTTTATATCATAGAAATCATAACTATGCCAATAATAGCAGACTAGTTTTCTTTTTCACTCCTATCTGAGAGCACTGAAAAAATCATTTAATATTATGTTTTTTGCTAAGGTTTTGAATATCTTGGCACAAAGTTAAGAATGAAAACGTTAAAGAAGGTACTTCAGGACTTAGGCCTATTATATATCTTTTGATAGATCTTGCAGGTTCTGCTTTATGCAAACTTTAAACTGCTATAACTGTCAATATATCAGCTAGACTTACAAAAGTGCTACCTACGCACTCAGTGGCTCACGGCGCATCGATCCGTGTAACACAGAAATGACGCAAAAGAAGACAATTTATAACGAAACATAGACTATATGGTTTAGCACCTTTAGGGGAGACTGGGGCACCTTGAGACATGGGGCACCTCGAGACAGGCCTGTTTGACACAGATATTATTTTGCGATTTGTGCGTCATCTGGTCAATGATACCAAAACTAACCAATTTCGATTTTCCACCCTATTGCTAATGGCTATTGGACATCCTTGGCAAGCATTTAACCTTAGGTCCATTTTTTACATGAAAAGTGGATTTTTGGGATGATCAATATTCAGCTCTATAGATCACATAATACTTGATTTCCCTATGAATTTGGTTGTATCTTACACCTGTGTTATCACTTTATAACTTATGTATAATGGTTTGCTTCAAATACACCCCACACACAAACTATGATATCAGATGTCTCAATGTGCCCCAAAACTGTCTCAAGGTGCCCCAAGTCTGTCTCAAGGTGCCCCGAAAATGTCTCAAGGTGCCCCCATTTTTTTTCAGGCACATATTTTACTGCAACATCTAGCATTAGCCAGCTGCAGGCTTCAGCTACAGGTATATGTAGTATTCAGATCTCGATTTTAGTTAGATCCACGTTGTTTTCAGGTACCTAATTTGGCGTCTCAAGGTACCCCATGTGGTGTCTCAAGGTGCCCGAGTACGGGGTACATTAAGACACTTTTTTGAAAATTTGTTTTGTTAAAAAATGTAAGGTTACACATTTCTGATAATTTTCATCCCCTGCTCAAATATACCCCACTGGATGCTGTATCCATATGTGTCGTCAAAATATTTTATTTTGAAAGTAAATCTGTGTTTGGGAGAAAGAATTTTTCCGTCTCAAGGTGCCCCAGTCTCCCCTATTTTAATACAAATATACTTTATACTCTGAGCTGAGGGTAGGCTACCACACGACGCAGTAGGGCGATCGGGATCACGTTGCACTTAAAATTGGCCCGGCCTCTAGCCCCAAAACCCGCCGAGTTATAGAGGTTTCTTGTTTTAATGATATGAATGATTACAGATTATTTGGATAATGAAGTATCTGGTGATAATATAATAACAATCATAAATACAAAAATAATAAGAATAATATTTGAACTTCGAGTGCTATCTGATAAAACACACACAAATATTTCATATGTTGTTTTTCGCTAAGCCTAGGTTTTGAATATTTTAGCAGAAAGTTATGAATGAAAACGTCAAATCATTATTTAGCTGAATGTCCCGTGTGGTCCCGTGTGTGCTGTGATACGGCTATATGACACTGCTGTGCAAAGTTTAAAGACAGTTTTGCTTATTTATAAGCAGATACTGTGCAGAGCCAAAAGGCAGTATCTAAGTAAGCAGATAGTCATACTGCTGTTTCGGATTTTTCAACTTTGCAGAGCTGTATCTCCAATTATCCAGAAAACAAATTTAGCCTAATGCTGGTATGATATAAGTTTATAATAATCATTATTGTAACAATAGCTATAGTGATAATAATAAATTCAACTGCTATCTGATAGGCCTAGTAAAAATGAAATGAATCGGGCTTTAGGCCACCTTTGTGCACATATAGGCTAAACTGGGACAGGAGAACCTCCTGAGGATGGTGAGATATGATTGAGATGACACTGTCCTCCAGACACAGGATTCGAAATTCGTGCCCTGGTGGTCTGAGGTCGAGCACGCTACCTCTCGGTCACGGAGGCCCCCACAATACTGACTTTCACACGTGGATAGGGAAAAAACATTTTTGTTTCTTTCAAACCGCCGAGACCGGGAACTGAACCCCAAACTCTGGTATGAAAGGCAGCGGTGCTAACCACTACCCTAGGGCCCCCGCCCGCTATCTGATAGTATAGACATATAACCTTCCCAACATATACCCTCCAGAACATAGAAACTTTCGAACATAGACATATGGCCATTAAAACATATTTATTATATTACTGAACTTAATTTATATGGTTGATTTATACTAGCGTGGATAATCCATAGGCAATAACTTATAATAATAAAAAAAAAAATAATAATAATAATAATAATAATAATAATAATAATAATAATAATAATAATAATAATAATAATAATAATTTCCCCTTAATATTATAATAATCATAACTATGACAATAATAAGAGTAATATTTTTATTTTCACTTCTATCTGAGAGCACTGAAAAAATCATTTAATATTATGTTTTTTGCTAAGGTTTTGAATATCTTGGCACAACGTTATGAATGAAAACGTTAAACACAGTAACTATGTGTTTAAACACAGCTTCTTTTCAACTGCATTTCACATTGACGGAGTTAAAATTTCAGTTATAATTACAAAAAGGGGGACAGAAAGCAGAATTCAGTAAACTCAGCAACGTTTTTGTTTTCATTGTTGTAAAAATGTCTACATAAGCGAATACTCTCTCAGTCTAATGTAATTAAAAACATATTTTTTAATTGCATTTTACATTTATAGAGTTACATTTTTAGTCTTAATTACATTAGTGAGACAGAAAGCTAAATTTGGTCATCTCAGCAACATTTCTGAGTCGAGTGATCAACTCATAAACATTGCTGAGTTGATCGAAATAATAATGTTGCTGAGTTGTATACGGACAACATAAAACGATCTTTAATGTATTTAAAATAGATGTATCATTGCCCACCGATGCGGTAGGGGGATGGCCATCATTATCAAGCACTTTGTTCAGTTTAACATTTTTTCAATGATTTTTTGCTAAATTATGAGCGTTTCTGAGTTGACACAGAAATTGAATACGCTTCAGGGGTGATTGTTTTGGTTATAAAATAGCAGTTCAGATTGAATGTTTACAAATATTTCACCCACCTCAAAATAATGGGACTTTGCAGCTGTCTCTGCATATATCAAAGTAATTGAATGGTATCACACCACAATTTGAGGAGTTTAGATAACACTGGCGTTGCTGAGTTGACCGGTTTGCGTGAGACAGCTAAAAAGCCTCAGTAAATATATCCTTGGCAACTTTTTATATTGAGTTCATGTCTGTATATGAATAAATTCTGTTGAACGTAACAATTGCGCTACAAAATAACTCGGGGTTAAGTTATTTCCAACAGATCTTCCATATTAAAACAGTCTATGTTTCAGGTGTTAGATATTGGGAGACATCGCATTTGCGTACAAATTCGTGTATTTTAGCACATTGCATGTTGAATAAAAAAATATTCGTCAGAGATATTGAATTATTTTTTTTTCTCAGTTTATCGTATTGCCCATAGGACAATATTAAAGAAATTCGGACCCACACAATGCATAAATTCGCTCAGAATAGCCAAAAGACACTAAATGACCCTTAAATTGTATATTCACCCTATATAAGTTTACGAAATTTTCAGGGCTGTTAGGATTTGAATAGAAAATGGCCTTTGCAAAATTTGAAAGAAATCGGTTCAGAATTGACGGATAAATCGCCGAAAATCATGCGATCCTGGTTAATTTGACGGCGAGTATAGATAATAATGGTTGCAAAATTTTGTGACAATCGCTTGAGAATTGACTGACTCAGTCTTTCAGAGTCTCAGTGACTGGATACTAAAAAGCTAACTCTCATTTTGGACCATCCTCCACCGTTGGACAGACTATAATAACTGTCATAAGGATGATAAGCCCCTCAATGTCATTGCATAATTTAAAAACAACACGATTATTGTAATTGTGGAAACATAAATTGAAAGCAAGTAGGCTAACCTTCACCTGTTTTGACAGTAGGCGATAATAGAGTGACGACAAAACAGGAAACGAAAAAATGCAATATTATTTTCGCCATCACCCTGGTAGGCCGTAAACTTTCCTCTCCAAAAAACGATATTGTACAGATTGAAGTACAGTTACAGGAAACTTTATTTGTCCTTGGCTTATTTATATATTCAAATTAATAAACCTAAAGTTATTCAGTTCATGTAAACAAAACAATTCAGACCGCCATGGCTACAACCACTGACAACTGGCAAAATGCTGACGAAATCATCCAACCATGACCAAACAAACAGCACCCCGTAGAATCATGGGAACAAACTAGCCTACTATAAAAAGTACTAGGCCTAAACGTTAGGCCTACATGTTGCGACTTTGGTAATAATACCGTAGGCCGATATGGTAGTTTTATTCACGGAAAACTTTTATTAAGGATTAGCATAATAATAAAACGCATTTTATTAAGCTATTCTGACTCTTTATGTAAGTTAATCTAACATATGTGGAAAGGGCGCCATAAAACTTCCCACTTGTGACAACACAAAGCTAAATGATTAATATTATGACAATGTAATTAAATACAAAACTGTGACGTCACAGTCGTAGGGCCTACAACAGGCCATATCGCAGCTTTTGTCCTTAATGGACATAATAATAATAATAATAATACCCCTTTTATATCATAGAAATCATAACTATGCCAATAATAGCAGACTAGTTTTCTTTTTCACTCCTATCTGAGAGCACTGAAAAAATCATTTAATATTATGTTTTTTGCTAAGGTTTTGAATATCTTGGCACAAAGTTAAGAATGAAAACGTTAAAGAAGGTACTTCAGGACTTAGGCCTATTATATATCTTTTGATAGATCTTGCAGGTTCTGCTTTATGCAAACTTTAAACTGCTATAACTGTCAATATATCAGCTAGACTTACAAAAGTGCTACCTACGCACTCAGCGGCTCACGGCGCATCGATCCGTGTAACACAGAAATGACGCAAAAGAAGACAATTTATAACGAAACATAGACTATATGGTTTAGCACCTTTAGGGGAGACTGGGGCACCTTGAGACATGGGGCACCTCGAGACAGGCCTGTTTGACACAGATATTATTTTGCGATTTGTGCGTCATCTGGTCAATGATACCAAAACTAACCAATTTCGATTTTCCACCCTATTGCTAATGGCTATTGGACATCCTTGGCAAGCATTTAACCTTAGGTCCATTTTTTACATGAAAAGTGGATTTTTGGGATGATCAATATTCAGCTCTATAGATCACATAATACTTGATTTCCCTATGATTTTGGTTGTATCTTACACCTGTGTTATCACTTTATAACTTATGTATAATGGTTTGCTTCAAATACACCCCACACACAAACTATGATATCAGATGTCTCAATGTGCCCCAAAACTGTCTCAAGGTGCCCCAAGTCTGTCTCAAGGTGCCCCGAAAATGTCTCAAGGTGCCCCCATTTTTTTTCAGGCACATATTTTACTGCAACATCTAGCATTAGCCAGCTGCAGGCTTCAGCTACAGGTATATGTAGTATTCAGATCTCGATTTTAGTTAGATCCACGTTGTTTTCAGGTACCTAATTTGGCGTCTCAAGGTACCCCATGTGGTGTCTCAAGGTGCCCGAGTACGGGGTACATTAAGACACTTTTTTGAAAATTTGTTTTGTTAAAAAATGTAAGGTTACACATTTCTGATAATTTTCATCCCCTGCTCAAATATACCCCACTGGATGCTGTATCCATATGTGTCGTCAAAATATTTTATTTTGAAAGTAAATCTGTGTTTGGGAGAAAGAATTTTTCCGTCTCAAGGTGCCCCAGTCTCCCCTATTTTAATACAAATATACTTTATACTCTGAGCTGAGGGTAGGCTACCACACGACGCAGTAGGGCGATCGGGATCACGTTGCACTTAAAATTGGCCCGGCCTCTAGCCCCAAAACCCGCCGAGTTATAGAGGTTTCTTGTTTTAATGATATGAATGATTACAGATTATTTGGATAATGAAGTATCTGGTGATAATATAATAACAATCATAAATACAAAAATAATAAGAATAATATTTGAACTTCGAGTGCTATCTGATAAAACACACACAAATATTTCATATGTTGTTTTTCGCTAAGCCTAGGTTTTGAATATTTTAGCAGAAAGTTATGAATGAAAACGTCAAATCATTATTTAGCTGAATGTCCCGTGTGGTCCCGTGTGTGCTGTGATACGGCTATATGACACTGCTGTGCAAAGTTTAAAGACAGTTTTGCTTATTTATAAGCAGATACTGTGCAGAGCCAAAAGGCAGTATCTAAGTAAGCAGATAGTCATACTGCTGTTTCGGATTTTTCAACTTTGCAGAGCTGTATCTCCAATTATCCAGAAAACAAATTTAGCCTAATGCTGGTATGATATAAGTTTATAATAATCATTATTGTAACAATAGCTATAGTGATAATAATAAATTCAACTGCTATCTGATAGGCCTAGTAAAAATGAAATGAATCGGGCTTTAGGCCACCTTTGTGCACATATAGGCTAAACTGGGACAGGAGAACCTCCTGAGGATGGTGAGATATGATTGAGATGACACTGTCCTCCAGACACAGGATTCGAAATTCGTGCCCTGGTGGTCTGAGGTCGAGCACGCTACCTCTCGGTCACGGAGGCCCCCACAATACTGACTTTCACACGTGGATAGGGAAAAAACATTTTTGTTTCTTTCAAACCGCCGAGACCGGGAACTGAACCCCAAACTCTGGTATGAAAGGCAGCGGTGCTAACCACTACCCTAGGGCCCCCGCCCGCTATCTGATAGTATAGACATATAACCTTCCCAACATATACCCTCCAGAACATAGAAACTTTCGAACATAGACATATGGCCATTAAAACATATTTATTATATTACTGAACTTAATTTATATGGTTGATTTATACTAGCGTGGATAATCCATAGGCAATAACTTATAATAATAAAAAAAATAATAATAATAATAATAATAATAATATTAATAATAATAATAATAATAATAATAATAATAATAATAATAATAATAATAATAATAATAATTTCCCCTTAATATTATAATAATCATAACTATGACAATAATAAGTAATATTTTTATTTTCACTTCTATCTGAGAGCACTGAAAAAATCATTTAATATTATGTTTTTTGCTAAGGTTTTGAATATCTTGGCACAACGTTATGAATGAAAACTTTAAACACAGTAACTATGTCTAGTATACGTGACCACTTACTACCTTTTGAAATATCTTCCCGGGTACTTATTATGGTTGGCCCACACTGTACAACATTGGATCATAATTAAAATAACACTACCTGCATTATGGGTGATCACTGCCTCTAGCTCCTGCACGCCCACCACTTTGCTTGACCAAAATTGCTTTAATGTTGGTCCAATGTATCCAACGCTGGCCCAGCAACAACCCAGCATCGACCCAAATTCACTCACTGTGTCTGTCCCCAGGCATCATGGTGCCAGCCACTATAGGGGTGACGACCCCCCACCCGTCACATAGGATGCTTTAAGATTGTACCATTGTCTTTAACGCTGGCCCAGTAACAGCCCAATGATTGCTCAACGTGATGAGTTACTTGCATGATCATGATCATGTGGACATGCTGGCGAAACATTGACACAACATTGGCTCAACGTCTCGTGTTTGCTGCGACGTCTTTGTTCACTCTATGCTTTGAGAATGAGAGGCACGGTCTTTACCTTTAGAGCGCTGGAATATGTTTGTATCAACCATGAAGACCAAAGGTTTTTTTTTCAATTTGAAATTGCATACATTTGTCTTAGTTAGCTTTTCCCCCTTCATTTGAATACTTATGTTATAGGTCCACGGTCATTATAAATAGGCCTAGACTTATTTTAGTCCCTTCATTGCGGGGATCGTCAGAAGTCGATCTCTATAAGCTGTAATGGTTATTCTAGGAGACTCTGTGGCAAAAGGTGTACCCGTAGCCCTGGCTGAGATATAGCGGTCAGCGTCTGCCCAACGTTCATTCATAATTGGTTCGATGTGTATGATTCTGGACCACACAAGGCAGAAGCTGCGTACATGCATGCAGTAGCTGGCGAGACCCCCTGATCACTATTTACTAATCTGAGAGTTGTGAATATAATATATGTCTATACTATAACTTTATCAATAGCAGTAAGATAACACTGTTTTTTCACTATTCTATGGATAACAATGTGCCATGTATATACGTCAAATCATTATTTAGCTGAATGTCTCATGTGGTCCCGTGTGTGCTGTGATACGCCAACATATCACTTCTGTGCAAAGCTAAAAGGCAGTCTTTGCTTACATTACAAGCAAGCAACTTTACAATTAAGCAGATACTGTGCAGAGCCAAAAGGCAGTATCTAAGTAAGCATATACTGCTGTTTCGGCTTTTTTGACTTTGCAGAGCTGTATCTCCAATTATCCAACAAACAAATTTAGCGTAATGCTGATATAATTTCCCCTGTTTATCATAATAACCATAACTATGACAATAATAGTATAAGTTTATAATAATCTTAATTGTAACAATAATAAGAGTAATATTTTAACTTCAATTGCTATCTGATAGTATAACCATATAACCTTCCTAACATATACCATTCAGAACATAGAAACTTCCGAACATAGACATATGGCCATTAAAACATACTTATTATATTATTTAACTTAATTTACATAGTTGATTTATACTAGCGTGGATAATCCATAGGCATTAACTTGTAATAATAATAATAATAATAATAATAATAATAATAATAATAATAATAATAATAATAATAATAATAATAATAATAATAATAATAATAATAATAATAATAATAATAATAATAATAATAATAATAATAATAATAATAATAATAATAATAATAATAATAATAATAATAACAATAACAATAATAATAATAATAATAATAATAATAATAATAATAATAATATTAATAATAATAATAATAATAATAATAATAATAATAATAATAATAATAATAATAATAATAATAATAATAATAATAATAATAATAATAATAATAATAATAATATTAATAATAATAATAATAATAATAATAATAATAATCTTTTCCCCTTAATATCATAGAAATCTACCCGGTATGACTGGGCCGCCTAACTGTGAGAGGCCCAGTCACACTGACCACCATTTTGTTTCCACAGCCAGCTGTGTAAAAACAACACATGCGCCGCCTACCGAAAAACTCGGATGCCATGAAATTGACACGAATATTTCAAGTGCCTACGAAAACTAGGCCATTTCAGCAGGCGTAAACTTTTGATCGTATTAGAACTATTACATTTAAAAATGGAGGTCACTGTGTCAGAGCCTTGCGATGCTATCAGGGTAATAGAAATCATAACTATGACAATAATAGCAGTAATATTTTCATTTTCACTCCTATCTGAGAGCACTGAAAAAATAGTTTAAAATTATGTTTTTTTCTAAGGTTTTGAATATCTTGGCACAAAGTTACGAATGAAAACGTTAAAGAAGGTAACTATGTCTGATATACGTCAGCACTTACTACATTTTGAAACATCTTGCCGGATCCGCTTTATGCAAACTTTAAACTGCTATAACTCGGTCAATATAGCAGCTAGATTTACAAAAGTCTATGACGCAAAAAAAGATAATTTACAGCGAAAGCACATGGTTTAGCACCTTTATTTTAAT